>VDFB02000017.1:170724681-170983592 GCA_007258455.2 Sequoia sempervirens
CCAAGGGATTAATCAAAGATACAAGTGACTATCAGAAGGATAGCCTCAGATTACATAATATATTTGAGCAGGAACTAGAAATTGCACCTGAGGAACCTGTTGATCACCTCTTACCAATATTTGATGCAAAGGATCAAGTGCCCCCACCTATGGCTCATCTTATCCAAACGCCCATAATAACCTCAAAGGGATCAACCCCAGCTCAAGATCAGCTATGGACCCTCATGTTTGATGGATCCAAGTCCAAAACAGGCTGTGGTGTTGGGATTGAATTAACCAGCCCAAAAGGGAAAACTTTCTTTGCTTCTTACAGGTTGCAGTTTAGATGCACTAACAACATATCAGAATATGAAGCTTTAGCTCGGGGGCTATGTTCGCACATAAGAAGAAAGTTACTACCTTGATGGTTAAAAGAGATTCAGAAATAGTTATCAGGCAAGTTCGCAACCAATACACATGTCACAATAAAAGGTTGGTAGCATATAGAAATCGGGTATGGAACCTGATTGAGGACTTTGATGCTTTTGGGATTAGTTTAATCCCTAGAGAAGAAAATCAAATAGCTAATTCATTAGTTGTTGCCGCAAGTAGCCTGGAACCCATGCAAGGCTCCACACTTAAGAGATTCTTAGTAGAATTGATTTCCACCCCGGTTGTTCCTGATAACATCAACAACTTTCAAGTCTTTGATGATGATCAACATATCCTTTCTTTTCTAGCAAGCTCAAATGTTTTCGAAGGGCGGATCATTGATGAGTCCAACAGGGATCAAGGAGATTGGAACCATGAAGATTGTGATACAGAGGGAGTCATCAATTTAAAAAGTAATAGCATTCCCAAGGGAATGGTGACCTTGGAAAGAATTTTTGATTCAAACCCAAGGGCTCAGGAGAAGATATCAACTGAAGATAAAGGAGGTGAATATCAAACTATTAACCTAGCTGATTTTGGCCCGAAAAGAAATGTTTACATAGGGAAAGCTTGCCCTAAAGCAATTAGAAAAGATATACTGAGGGAACTAAAGAAGGATATTGCTGCAATAACCTAGGGGTACGAAGATTTGAAGACATTTGATGCCTCTGTTATGACTCATACTATTCCTTTGAGGCCAAAAGCTAAGCCATTTCAACAGAAACAATGTCCTGTCAATGCCCTAATTAAACCACTAATCTTTAAAGAAGTTCAAAATTTTTTTTTTGTAAGAATAATCTTCCATGTGTGATATTCAACATGGGTGGCTAACTTGTTTCCAATTCGTAAGAAAAATGGAGAGATTAGGCTATGTGTAGATTTCTGGAATTTGAATAGAGCTTCAGAAAAAGACAACTACCCACTCCCTTCTCTGGACAAAGTCTTGCAAACTATCAATGTATCTCAGATGATTTCATTCTTGGATGGTTATTCTAGATATAATCAGGTGATTGTTAATTATGAAGACAAGATGAAGACAATCTTCACTACTAAATGGGGAACATTTTCTTATAGAAGGATGCCATTTGGTATGATAAACACTGGAGCAACCTTTCAGCGTGCCATGGACGTAGCATTCAAAGATTTGATTGGTAAATGCATCATTGTCTACATGGATGACCTGATAGTGTTCTCTAAAGATAGGCTAAACCATGTGCCATACTTGGCTAAAGTTTTTGAAAGATGTATTTAGTATGTTGTCTCCCTGAATCCTAAAAAGTGTGTGTTCAGGGTTTCTAAAGGGAAACTTTTAGGACACATAATCTCGGAAAGAGGAATATCGATCGATCCAGACTAAGTTGAGTCCATTATGAAGATAACTAGGCCAGGAAGCAAGAAGGAGATGAGATCTTTCTTTGGAAAGATCAACTTTGTGAGAAATTTTATCACAGGTTTTGCAAAAATTGTAAAACCATTAAATGAAATGATGAAAGATGCCAAAATAGAGTGGGGTGATGAGGCAAAGGCCATGTTTTCTCAAGTCAAACAATCCATTTCGGAAGTGCCCATCCTCACCATTCCTAACTATTTGAACCCATTTTATATTTATTCCTTTGCTTTTGAACACGCATGTGCAGCTGTCCTGACTCAATGCATAGAAGAGGGAGATGAGAGGCCAATTGACTTCATGAGTTCTCCATTTAAGAATGCCCAAGTCAAATACTCCCCTCTTGAAAAACAAGCTTTTGCGCTGGTTAGAGCTATCAAGAAGTTTAGGCACTACATCCTACGAAGTCAGATTATTATTGTAGTTCTTGATGCAGCTGAGAAGTCTCTACTTATGCAAAGTGAGTTGGGAGAACGAAGGGGGAAATGGATGGCCATTTTGTAGGAGTTCGATCTGGATATTTTCCCTATGAAAATTGTTTGAGGTTTAGGCCTGTCTAAATCCATAGCAAATGTTGGTGAGAACATTATTTTCTAGCAATACATAACACATTCCTTTTCCAACAACCCTTGGTATGTCGATATCATCTATTTCATGCTCAACAATTAGTGCCTAGATGGAATGAATACAACTCAGAGGAGAGCGCTGAGAATGAAAAGCTCTCAATATATGCTCAAAGGAGGATTGTTGTATAGGAAGAATTTCAAGGGAGTTTACCTACGATGCCTCGATCAGCAAGAGGCTAAGCATGTAATCACTTAATTTTATGGGAAACATGGCACAGGCCACGACTTTGCAAATTCGTTAGCATATCGGATCCTCAGATCTGGTTATTACTGGCCATGTGTGTTCAAAGATGCCCATCAACATGTAAGAACATGTCACATATGCCAAATTTTTGTATCAAAAGAATTCCATCCAGCCATGCCATTGTCGCATGTTTACGAGGTAAGACCATTTGCCCAATGGGCGTTGAACTTTATTGGGGTAATTAACCCAAACTCTTTTGTTGGACACAAATTTATTATGACTACCACGGGTTACTGTACGAGATGGAAAAAGGCTATACCTTGCAAGAATAGCACAACGGAGGTGGTAATCAAGTTCCTCACTGAATACATCACAACTAGGTTTGGAGTACCTTTCGCATTGGTATGTGACAATGGCTCTTCCTTTTCTTCTGCTGAGTTCATTTCATGGGCTTATGATCACAAAATTGTTTTAAAGTATTCTTCAAACTATTACCCACAAGGAAATGGAGTTGCAGAATCAACCAATAAGAATCTCTTAGGGGTAATTAAAAAATTAGTAGAGAACAATCCTAGGGACTGGCATACCCAGCTGAGATTCACGTTATGGACAGATAGAACCAGGATCAAAGCTACTTTAAAGACTTCACCATTTAAACTAGTGTATGGAAAAGAGCCTGTGTTCCCTATTCACTTGCAAATACCTATCCTTGAGTTTATGCAGAAATTTTACTCTAATGATGATAGGGTAGAAGTAAGATTAGCTACCTTGTTGAAATTAGAAGAGTTGAGGGATGCTGACTTGCAACAATTCTTTAGACACTAGGTTGTTGTCAAATGTTGGTTAGACAAAAGAGCCAAAATCAAGGCTTTCAGTATATCTGACCTTGTTCTGCTATGGGATAAAGCTAGTGAAAAGAAGGGCAGTCACCAAAAATTTGATAAGCTCTGGTTGGGTCCCTATCAAATTGCTGAAATCCTGGGAGAAAATGCTTTCTGGCTGAGTAGTTTAATTGAAGAACCTGTTCCATTGCTTGTCAATGGACAATTTATTAAACATTATTTTGAGTCGTGAAGTTTGGGATTCTTGCTGGGCTGTGCATTTATGTAAGTAGTTTCTATGTTTCTACTTGTAAATAATCTCTGTATGTAAATAATTTTGTTCTCTATGTGAATAGTTTCTTGTTCTTTATGTAAATAGTTTGTTTTTTTTTCTGTTTGTAAATAATTTGTTGTTTGCTTATTTGTTCTTTCTTTCTTTCCTTTGGTTCCTTTGTTCTTTTGTGTCTTTCTTGTTTTGTTCTTTGGGGTTTCTCTGTTCTTTCCATCTTGAAATGATGGGTTGTTATCTGAAGTATACTTTGGTTATTAGGAGAGAAGTGGTTTAGATATTTTTAGGTTTTCTGATTGGATGATTTTGTCCTAAATTCGTTGTTTTATGCCCATTGTCAATAAGAGTTGTGGAATGTCTTGAAAACAAGGTGCAAAGTAAACAATCTTCATTAACTACCTCTGAATCTATCACAAATCATCAAGATCATCTCCTTTGTAATGGTATATTTGTCCTAGGATGATAGTGTTGTAAGATTTGAGTGAAAAATCTGATCCCCCAAATGTTGTTATAAGGTCCATGGTAGTTTTCAACCTAGAACAAAATGTCTAACATCCTATTAAGGAAGCTAAGAAAAATTGAAATGAAATATCCTAAACTCCAAGAAAAAGAGAAAAGAAAAGAGAATTATCTGAAAAGAAGAGGACTCAATATGAATGGGTGATTCCAGTATCTCTATCAGGGCTATGGACACCTGACTGGAAATAGAGAAATGTTGTGGAAAACTAGAGGTATTCCTCAGGCTATGGATGCCTGATTGGCAGTGGAGCAATGCCCAAGATATCATTCACAATAACGCCTAAAGGGGAATCAACTCATGTAGTTCAAATCTTCACATTGTGTTCCAAAAGATGAGGAAAACTTTATAAAAGGGTGATGCACCATCAAGCACACACATAGATTCTAGGTAGCCAATGTTGATTTACATTTGAGATCCTAGCTCAACCTTGGTTGTTAAAACTGACCCAACTGGAGTTGTGATGTTCATAAACCAGGAGTTCTGGGTAGTTGAATCCTTCAGTTTCTTGAAAATGGTTAAACCATTTTCCCAGCCGAGTCGCCATTTGTTATGCCTTGCATAACCACCCCATTTTATTCTAGAATAAAATGGGTCCCCCTTTTCTTTTTGCTTTCGTTGCCTTTCGTTGTCTGGTTTGGTCCGTAGGAGTTCTTTTGTTTTCCTCCTAAGTTTGTATTTTGTTCTGTCTAATTTGGTTTTGCTTCAGCCTGAGTTGGGTTCCTTTTGTTAAAATTGAATCAAATGATGAAAAATGATATATTTTATATGCTTTTGAGAACTAATGGGGACATTGCTGTGCAGGATTAAATCATACATCTGATGCAATTTCACAGAGAATTTTGTTAGAAAGCACACCTCAATTGGATTTGGCATAAAATTCCTCAAAGAAGAAAGTTGGCGAGACCCTCTTGTTGTCTTTCTGACTAGCAGTGCATTCTATTCGTTTGAAATATACCGGTCGTCCAAACATTTTAATCGCCATGGGTTTTTATATGTCTCCCCGACATGTTGAAGTCTTGACGACCGTTGTGCACAAGGCTAGCGTCATCGAAAGAATTTGGGTTCGAGAAGTCTTCCCGACTGATAGAAGTCTCAGCGAAAGGGGGTAGCGTTGGTATGAGGTCTGGTCGACTGCTGAGGTCTCACCAAAGTGGGATGGTTTCAGGGAGATGTTCTATCGACACAAAGGAGTCTCGCCAAAAGGTTTTCCTTTGGGGTAACGTCTCGCTGAAGGGGTGAGATCTCACTGAAAGGAGTTGGCATTAGGGAGAAGATTTGTGCTTGGAGAGAGGTCCTTCCGACCGATGAAGGGTCTTGGTGAAAGGTTTGAGTTCACCATAATGTCTGGCCGACAGGGTAGAGTCTCCCAGAAATTCACCAAAATGGTCCGAGCTCGCCAAAAGATGAGGGTTTTGGTGTAGTGTCTTGTTGACCCGATAGGGTCTCGCCGAAATGGAACGGTGGTCCCAGAATGAGCTCTTGTCGAAACAAGGTGGCTTCGATGAAAGGTCCTACCGACTGCTAAATGTCTCGCCAAAGGTTATTCCTTTGGTGTAATCTCTTACCGACCAGGAAACTCTTACCAATAGTGGTTCACAAGGTTGAGCTCACGAAGACTCCAAGCGAAATATTTGCGCTCGGTATGATGTCCTGCTGACAAATGAAAGTCTCCCCGACAGTTGTTCACAAGGCTGTCATCGGGGAGAAATATTTACATTCGCTTTGAGGTCTAGTTGAATGGAGGAAGTCTTGACGAAAGAAGGATTTCTTGGGGAGAAGTCTTCCTGACTCACCGGAGTTTCACTAAAAGGTGGGGGTTTTGCTATAACGTCTTGCCAACCAGGGAGAGTTTTGTCGACACATAATGATATCAGTATAACATCTTGCTGACTGGATAGAGTCTCCCTGAAATGAAATGAGCTCGCCGAAAGGAAGCATCATTGCTATGAGGTCTGGCCGAATGACCGTGGTCTCATCGACAAAAGGGGGGCTCGGTGTGAAGTCTTCCCGACCAGTGGGATTCTCACCGAGATGCAAGGGTTTGAGCTCAGGAAGAATGGAAGGTGTCGGTGTAATGTCTTACTGACAAACGGTGGTCTCACTGAAGGAAGTTGAACTCGGCATGATATCTCGCTGATGATGGTATGTCTCGCTGAAGGTCTTGTGGCTTCGCTACGATATCTTGCCGACTAAGAGAGTCTTGCCAATAGGGATGGACTTGCCAATGGAAAGGGATATCGGTATGACTAATGGGAACCTGTTGTGACCTCCTACTGATTGAACAGTGTCTTGCCAAATGCGGATGTTTCGCCAATGGAGGAGCACAATAGTAGGACTCCTAAGGACTCGCTATGATGTCTGGCCGATAATGATTGTCTTGCCGATGGTTTTTGTGATATCGATATAACTTTTGCATTTGATATGAGGTCTCATCGATAGTTGTATACTATGTCGATGTTGTAGAGTATAATCACATCGGGGAGACACAAGTGTCTCACCAACATGCAATTATGTTTGAGTAGCCTTTGACTGCCCGAGAAGCTTATGTGGCATGTGTTCCACCAATCAGAGAAAGCTGAGAGCAAACCATTCACTGTTTTACTAATTGACTACCCCTATGAAGAAGATCAACAGAACATAAACAACATGGACTTACTCTAAGATCAAAAGCGATGGAGTAGCTTGGTGAACAATGGTGTGGAGATCTAATGGGAAAATCTGATGCTACTTCCAAAGGACAGTCAACTTGCAGAAAGATCTTGAGCAAGAAAAAGGCAAAAAGGAAGAAACCTCAAGTCACAATGACAGTTGGGATCTCTACTAGCAAAGATAGATTGAAATTTATGATAATGCTCCAGGGCATTCAAAGCAACTCCGATGAAGCTCTCGAGGGTGGACATGTAGGCTAGAAGTTAATGCTATGGTTGTAAAAGATCTAAAGGCTTCTCTTGAGGGTGATCCTTCACCGACATGGACACCGAGGATGTACATTGAATGTAGCATTAACTTCATTCCAAAAGATCTGAGGGCTAACCCTTCTGAAACAGACCGATATTTTGTAAAACCCTAAAACAGGGGCCAACACATTCTTTTTGGGCACGTTCTGTATATATGGCATTTTTGCCTCATTGTAACCAGGGGTAGGAACAGAAGGAGTTTTCTAAGAGGTAGGAAAGTAAAAAAAAGGAATTTTCTAGAAGTAGAAAAACTTAAGAGTAGCAATAGAGTAGGAGTTAGATTCGACAGAAGGCAGTAATGCATCTTTCAAGTTTTATTAGTGTAGATGGAATAATCTGAAGACATAGGTTTTCTATACACTGGTGATTGTGCCAGATTTGTAAATGTTGCTTATCTATTTCACCAACAGTAGAAGCAACCAGATTTAAATATACTTCATATTGTGTTTCAGAATGGTATTTATCTTGGGTTAATCATTCGATTTGAGAAGCTTTCAAGGAATGAAATCTTATTTTATGTTTTTTCTAAATAGTGATTTGCAATCTGTTATTGAAATTAGCACTGTGAATGAGTGAAACTGTGTATTAATCACAAGTTAATTTTGTTCTGCAGTTTTAGTTAGGAATTCTTTGAAAGGTAACAAGTCTTGTTAAGTTGGATGAATCATCATTCTCTTCGGTTCCAAAGCTTTGATCTATCTTTTTTGGTTTCTTTAAAAACCTTGGTTAAAGTAGGTTTAAATTTATGTTTGATCTTAGAACGATCCACAAGTTCAACACCAGCAGGCCCCCCCTTGAACATTATACTTCACATCAACCATTGAGTGAAATCAGCACAGTCGAGAACCAATTACCAAGACCTTGGGAGTTAGGTATCCATGTGTTATTCTTTCTCTTTCAGGAGAGTAAAATAGTAATAGTCTGTTTATTGTTGCTATGCTATTCTGACCATCAATAGTTCTCAATTTATGAAGAGTTTTATGGTGAGAAGGTGTACTTGGGTGATGACTCTCATCTAAATATTGTTGTCCATGGAAGATTTTTCATTTGATTCCCTGATGGTAGAGTGGAGGGGTTTTAATTTTATAGATTCATTCAGAAAAAAAGTCCATCATTTATGTTGTCAAAGTTGGACATTCTTCTTCAATCTGCCTTAGTTTTTTAGTTGCAGGTCAAAAGCTAAGGCTCGGATTGCCAAGCCTTTCCCAAGCCTAAAACCAGTGCTAGATTTGGCATGGGAGATCAACTTTTAAATAACGCGTACGCGTTTCATATCGCATACGCGTTACATTTCGGCCGTTGGGAGACCGTAACACGTACGCGTTATGAAACGCGTACGCGTTTTTTAAATATAACGCGTACACGTTTCATAACGTGTACATGTTTTTATAATAGCTATTTTTCCTAATTTGAAAAATACTGGTTAAACACGATTTTCCTGCAACATTCTTTTTCTGTAGTACGGCCCGAAAGTGTTATTTTCTGCGTTTTTTATTGCAAATTTGTCTTGTGCAGGGCATATTCTATTCAAATTGTTGGAAGAGAAAAAGTGCAAGTTAAATTTTCTAAAGTGGAATCAAGTGCAAGAACTTTTTACAAGAAGATTTGAAAAAAGTGAATTTTTGGATGTACTCATGATGATTTTGTACTTCAGAGTTTATAGAAAAAATAATCTTCATAGTACATAGTTTTATTTGAAAATTTGAAGGAGGTGGCAATTTTAAAATAGGTTTCTTGAATTATTTTTTTTGTCATCAAAGAGGGTTTGGTAACCATGGGTGATAAGAAAAGACAAAGAAAAAGATGTAGAAAGGTAATGACACCCGAAGAAATTCAAGCAAATAAAGATAAGGAGGCAAAAAGACAAAGGGAAAGGAGACAAAGGATTCATCAAATGAAAAATTTGGAAGCATCTAGTTCCAAGAATGTCGAAGAGGAAGCCATGAATGATGAAATGAATGTAGATGATACAAATGTGGAGATGGTGAATATGGAAGAAAATGTAATTATGGAGACAAACCCAATTGTGCCTTCAACTTCAACTTTGAATGATATGCAAACAACTTCAGGTGTGTCTTCAAATCCACCTCTCAATGATATGGAAAATGCACCTATTCAAACAATCTATCTAGGTATGTGTTCAAACCCAAGTTTTTATAATATTGATATTGCTTGTTTAGAAGAAGCTGGATACACAATTGATGAGATCAATAATACTAGGGTTGAAACAATGCAGAAACAAGAAAATGATGAAATTATATCTTATGAGAATGTAAATGAGAATGAAATTCCTAATATTGATGAAAATGAGAATGAAATCCCTTTTACATTTGAAAATGAAAATGAAACCCCTTGTGTAAATGAAAATGAAACTCCATCTATGGATGAAGGTGAAAATATTTTTTTAACAATTGAAACAAATGTGCTAGATAACCTTCGTGGTAAAGTTTCTTCAAGACAAATTAGAAATTATGGAAATAAAATATATAAAATATTTTTTATAGAAAGAAATTAGGATTCCAATGTCAACTCATGGTGCAATTGATGAGAATGTTTAAAATGAGAAAAGTGATGAAAAAATTAGGTGTTTTTATAAAACCAAAAAAGAAAGATGATTCAGTAGAACAAGTCATATCTAGTGTTGCTAATGCTATTGATGTTATTGGTAAGAAAAGTCGATCAAAAGATAAGAATGCGGCTCGCCGTGCAATAACAACTGCTCTAGTTGATAAAACAGCTTCAAATAAAAGAATGTTAAGTAAGATTAGTAAATGTATAAACTTAAATCCTAGAACTTTGATAAGAGCTACTAAAAGAAGAGAAAGTATTGAAAAAGATCCTATTAATAAATGTTGGAGTTTTAGTGGTAGACTCCCAAGATCAGACATGAAATTAACTAATGAAATTAAATCTTTAATCTAAAAATTTTGGTATGATAGTACAAGAGTATCACCTAACATTAGAGATGTCTTAAAATTAAGGGTGGGTTCCAAAATTCATGAACCTCATCCAAAGCATCTCTTAGATATGACTCAAACTGAATTATATAAAAAAAATTTAGATGCTTCAATCTTACCATTGGATATTAGCATAAGTCAAAGATCATTTGAAAAGTGTAAACCTTGGTATGTTAGAATTAATAAGCAACAAATCTCTTGTTGTTGTAAGACTCATGTACAATTTCATTATTATTATGATATATTTTATATATATGATGCACTTTGCATGCTAACCAAATTATGCAGGACATTTGTGGTATTAATATGCCACCTGAAAGAATCAAAGATTTTATAGCAGGTTTGTTTTGTAATCCCTCTTTAAATGGAAACTCATTTTTTTTAAAAGGATGCATTTCTAGAGAATGCGATAGATGTGGTAACTTTTCATTATTAGGAGAATGTATGTATGAAAGTAGTTTAGATGAATTTGGAAAATAATTAGTGGATGCAAAAAAATTTAAAAATATTGAGTATTCTTTAAAAGATGGTAAAATTGGAAAACGTGTTGAGCTAATTGTGGAAGAAGTTAGTGTGCATGCTTTTATTACTGAATTTAAAGATAAGTTTGTACCTAAATATGTTCAACACTCTCAGAATGCTCATTGGCTTGATAATCAATTTCGTTTATGTAAAAATACATTTCCAATTGGAACTATATTGTCAATTGTTGATTTTGCTGAAAATTATACTCTTGCTCCACAAGAAGAAATTCAATCACAATATTATAATTCAGTGCAAGTAGCTATATTTGTTCACATTGTTAATAGACATGTTGAAGATAGTACAAAAGATAATAGAAATTTTTTGAGAGAGTACCATTTTTATGTAAGTGATAATCGATTACATTCATCTGAGTTTGTACAATATTGTTTTG
Source organism: Sequoia sempervirens (assembly GCA_007258455.2). Taxonomy (NCBI): domain Eukaryota; kingdom Viridiplantae; phylum Streptophyta; class Pinopsida; order Cupressales; family Cupressaceae; genus Sequoia; species Sequoia sempervirens. Next base: position 170,735,750 of record VDFB02000017.1, read on the forward strand.
ATATATTTAATAAAAATTTAAAAAGAGAGGAATTCAAATGCTAGAACATCTCATATGGTCAGATAATTGCACGGGTCAATTCAAAAATGCTAGAATGTTTTATTGGCTATGTAGAGTTCATAAGGAAAATAATATTCAACACATATGGAGTTTTTTTGAAGCTGGTCATGGTAAGGGAGAACACGATGGAGTAGGTGCATGTGTGAAAAGAGCTCTTGCTAGAGAGCAACTAAAATTTGAGGATGCTGCAAAATTTAGAAATGCATGTGCAATTGTAGATTGGTGCAATACCAAATTATCTACAAGAACAAGTGAGAAATCAATAATTCGACGCTTCTTTTGGTTAGTTGAAGAAAATGATATTTTTTCTCGACAGGATTGTGAAACAATTAATGGAAGTGCAAAATGGCATTCATTTAAGAGTTCGAATGCAAACACATGGACAATATGGACAAGGGAGTTGGCATGCTATTGTCAATTTTGTATTGTAGGTGATTGGAAGGCATGTGAAAATATGGAATGGGTCGAACAATGGCAACAAAGAGCTTTAACGCCTACATCGACACATGTTCAACATGAAATGACAATTGAAGATAATCAAGTGTTCGCATCAGATGATTATGATCGTGTTTCAGATCTTGTACAAGAAGGTACATTATTTATTGAGTTGAATTTTGTATGTATGCATGTTTATATGAGTTAAATATAAGTCACTTTTTATTGAATTTTGTATTTATTTTTGTAGGACATGTGTATGCTGTTGTTGCACCTCAAGGGAATGAAGAGCAGACAGAGTACTGGTTGGCTAGATGTGTTGAGAGAAAACATAAGTTGGTACATACTAGAGTGGATGATGACAACTTTGAGTATCCAACTGGTTCAGTGGTTGTTGTTGGCACCTGGCTTCAAAAATATTTGATGAGAAAGAATGGCTTGCCTACATTTGAAGATTATGAAAGACACAAGAAGATTATGCATTATTCACATTTGATTTTGGCAACCACTATAAAACTAGTTAGATATCAAGGGAGGCCTGCTAATAAAGTTTTATGGACAATTTCAATGGATGATCATGAGACAATCATAGATGCATTACAAAAAAGAGAGGATGCAGATGGTACAATAGAGTAAATAAATATTGGTAAGTATATCTAGTCGTATATATATTTAATTGATATATATATATTTTTCTTTAATCATTTCCTAATTAAAGTTTTATATCATTTTTTGTTTCAGGTCTCCCAAAATTAGATGCTTTACAAAAAAGAGAGGAGATGCACATATATTACAATGGAATTTGAATCTAGAGACAGGTAACTATATATAGTTCTAGATACATTTAATTGATACTTTATAATTGATTTCATATCCCCTTAAGCCATTCTCTTAAAACCCCTTAAGTCATCCTCTTATGTACCATTAATCCATCCTTTTGCAGCCCCTTAAGTCATTCTATCAACTACCATTAATCCATCCTCTTAGGACCCCATAATCCATACCCTCATATATCTACCCTTAATTTTTCCACTTGCATCCACTTAAGTCACTCTCTCAACACCCCTTAATTCATCCTCTTAGGACCCCTCAATCAATATCTTCATATATCTACCCTTAATCCATCCACTTGCATCCCCTTAAGTCACTCTCTCAACACCCCTTGAGTTAAAATTCATTCTCTCAGCTCCTTAATCCGCCTCTTACATCGCTGTCGAACATCATCCATGATCCACCCTCTTGCATCCTTAATCCGCCTCTTGCATGCCTTCAACTCATTCTCTCAACTCCTTAATCCACCCCTCTTGCATCACTTTAACTCATTCTCTCAACTCCCTTAATCCACCCTCTTGCATCCTTCAGCTCATTCTATCCATCCTTAATCCTACCCTCTTGCATCCCCTTAATCCACCCTCTTGCATCACTTTAACTCATTTTAGGGTTTTAGGGTTTTAGGGTTTAGGGTTTTAGGGTTCAACTCATTTTATCAACTCCCTTCAAATCCACCCTCTTGCATCCCCTTAATCCACCCTCTTACATCCACTTTAACTCATTTTAGGGTTTTAGGAGTTTAGAGTTTTAACTCATTTTATCAACTCCTTAATCCACCCTCTTGCATCCTTAATCCACCCTCTTACATCACTTTAACTCATTTTTATCAACTCCTTAATCACCTCTTGCATTCCCTTAATCCACCCTCTTACATCGCTTTCATTTTTAGGGTTTAGGGTTTTAGGGTTTAGGGTTTAGGAGTTTAAAGGGTTAACTCGATACATCAACTCCCCTTGAAATCCACCTCTTGCATCCCTTAATAATCCACCCTCTTACATCACTTTAACTCATTTTTATAGTTTATGGTTTGAGGTTTTGGGGTTTTGGGTTTTGCTTTCATTTATCAAATCCCTTGAAATCACCCTCTTGCATCCTTAATCACCCTCTTGCATGCTTTAACTCATTTTATCAACTCCCCTTAATCCACCCTCTTACATCCCTTCAACTCATTCTATCAACTCCCCTTAATCCACCCTCTTACATCCATTCAACTCATTCTCTCAACTCCCCTTAATCCACCCTCTTGCATCACTTCAACTCATTTTATCAACTCCCCTTAATCCACCCTCTTACATTCCTTCAACTCATTCTATCAGCTCCCCTTAATCTACCCTCTTGCATCTGCTTAATCCACTCTCTTACATCCCCTTAATCCACTCTCTTACATCACTTTAACTCATTTTATCAACTCCCCTTAATCCACCCTCTTGCATCCCCTTAATCCAACCTCTTACATCGCTTCAACTCATTCTATCAACTCCCCTTAATCCACCATCTTGCATTCCTTCAACTCATTCTATTAACTCCCCTTAATCCACCCTCTTGCATCCCCTTAATTCATCCTCTTAAAGGACCCTTAAGTCATATCCTCTTACATCTCCTTAATCCTCTTAGGACCCGTTAAGACATATCCTAGGGTTCATGAGATGCATCCTCTTAACTCCCCTTAAGGAATTCTCTTAAGACCCCCCCTTAAGCTATATATCCTCTTAGGTCCCCTTAATCCATCCTATGGCTAACATCATTTGAATTTGTATGGAATTTACAATATGCAGTTCTTTTCTTGCATGAATTTTTTACTTAAATGACTCGTAAAAATTGTAGTTACTTACATTAATTATTTTTGCAAGTTCTCATCAAGTCGGTCTATAATGTGATTGTTGAACTGAAAAACTATTTTATCTGGAGACTATGTAAATATCAATTTTTGGTATTCACCTAAAAGTTGATAAGCTTTAATTGTATCTACATGCACATATATGTTTCATCATGTTATATAGTTGTACATTAAACTTCTTGATGTACATTATATATGTTTGTTCGATGTCACTTTTTAAATATCTTATTCAAATTTTATAGATTATACATATTTCATGTGTCTTCTATTTACCACATTTTATATAATTATTCAATTGTATAGATTATACATTAAATATACATACAAGGAGATGGTTTTTTGTTTATTGATTCAAATATTTGCTATGTAATTGGAAAATAGTTAGAATTACTTGCCCTTAATTTATTATGAATATGATTTAAGAAACTATTTAAGGAATGTTTTAATTTGTCACCTAACCATGTGATAAGTTATATATATATGAAATTTGATTCTAGATAAGAATTATTATATAGTGCATGTATTACTTGAAAATTTGATAAAATATAAATATATAGATATGTATATAAATGCATATAATTATGAAAATGAACATAACATGATCTCATAATTGACTGCATATATAATCATCATATTAAAGTCAACTGATATAAATAAACACACATATATGATAATAACATGTTCAAAATAAAACTAGAGATCTAGATAGTCCATAAAATTTATATGTCAAGTCCAACACATATATTGAAATAAAACTAGAGATTTGTAGTCCATAAAATATAAAACTATCTAACTCTCAGGCTGATCGGTCAAATCAAGTCTCCTCTTTGTTCCACGTTGACTAGATGTACCTGCATCATGCTGTAAAAGAGTTCAAGAAACTCGAAATTAGATTTAAATTTATTTAGAAATTTTGATATAATTAAACATATTTAAAATTGAAAATATAAACTTTTAGATAAAAAAAAACTAATTAAATATCGACTAAATATAGTAAATTTAATGATTTCTAGTATGCATAAATTACCATATGGTCATGTGAATCAACTGGCACATTTTCTTCAACAGGTAACATAACTGTCTGTTGAGAAGATGCAAATGCCTAATCCACTATATCCTGCATATTCATATAAAGCAAACAATATGTGAAAACCTTGAATATATATATATATATATATAAAATGTTCGTAAAAATTGTATAGGAGATTTAAAGTAAAGTTTACAACCTCGAATGATATGACCTCATGATCACGCACCTGAGATTGCCCATGAATAGATGTCAATGATGTCTCAGGTGCACGGCCCGCCATGGTTATCTCATCAAATCCCTACATACAGATGTACAACAGTTCATATAGATCATTCACACATGTGTATGTAAATGAAAAAATTAAATTAGATCTATGATGTGTATATAATTTAAACTTAACAAACTTTTGAAAGCATGCACCTGAGCTGATGATGTCTCAGGAGCACTCACCACTGTAACTTGTGGTTGGTCAATACTAGGAATAGTATGACCTCCCTGCATCTAGATATAATATATCAATTCACACATGTGTACAAATTCAAATTAAATTATATATATATATATATGTATATCCACACAAATTATTTAATATATTTTGGTTCAAGTACCTGTCGAAAAGGTGAGCCCAAATCTATAGCACTCGACATATACACACGATGATGATATTGAGTTCTGGGCATCACGTCATCATGCGTCTATACACCAAACACAAAATTATTGAATTAATATTATATTATATATATAGTTTGATGTTATTATTTACATGAATTTTTTACATTTCAAACTTGAATTAAATTTAAGTTCAAAAGATGAACATACCTGTGTGGGACGATCCTCAGAATATAGTAAATTTAGGTATGATCCCGCCCCAGATGCATGTGCCTCACCTGAAGTGGATGTCTGAGTATCCCTATAGCCCGAGCCTCCATGCTCTGTATTGGCCACTTCAGTGGCCGCGTGTGTAGTCTGCTGAGTGAGATGTCCTGAAAGTGAACTCAATGCTCCTAGTGTAGATAACATGGTTTGCTGCTGAAATGCAGCGGGAATACCAGGAGAAGGAGGAGGAACAAGAGGCGCAACTGGAGCACGTCGCTGAGGATCGACACGTGCTCCTAGTCTATGTTGGGGCATGCCACGCCCAGCTCCCTGAAATGACCTCATATCAAAATAGTTGGGTTTTTTACCCAACTCAAACTCAGCCCATAACTTTCTCAAAAAATATAAGGGCACCTCACTGTTGCCATGTGGTGGAGTATCAAACACCATCCACCATCTCTCCCAAAAATTTGCAGCTATCTGCGGGTGCCTACACCATAAAATTGAAATTCTTTTTTTTGTGGGTGGTATTGGTTCGTTTGTTTGGGGGTTCACAAAATATTGGCACATAGCTTGTTTAGTGATTTTTAGGTCATTGATTTCTTTATATGACAGTCCATCTGCATAGAATTGTCTCCTCTCTTCTCTCCATTGATGGAACCTATCTAGGTCCGCATCGATAGATCGAACATAATCGACAATAGTTTGCATCGTAGATGCAAACCGTGCGAGATGTGGAGGGATTCTAGTCTCATTTTTTATGAGATCTATGTTTCCTTGAATGACAACTAAGTTGGCTCGAATATTCTCTCTTAGTTGATTTTGGTCAAATGGAGGAGGGGGTGGGGGGTTAGGTGGTGGAGAATGCGGAGGTGAGTGAGGCATATCCTCATGTGGTGGGGTGGGATGTGCACCAGGATCTATAGGGATTTCTGGATTAGGCATGAAATCCTCTAAAGTGAAAAGTGGATCCATCCGAGAAATGATATGGCAACTGCATGTTAAACAATTAAAAAATATATATCAACAAACTAATTAAATAATGCACACAATTTCAAAGTTATTTAAAAATCACATTGAACATGCACAAATTCAAAATATATTTCATTTGAAGACCATTCAATTTATAACATTAAAAAATCATAGCATTAAAAATTCATATTATAAATGAGAGTTGAATAGAAACCGATAGTCACTTAAGAACTATAAATGAGAGTTGAATAAAAACAGAAGGTTAGTAGAACAAGTGATGAAAAATATTGAAAATCATTGAAGACCTCTCTTGCACATTCTAGGAGACAACATAAATGGTAACCTCAACTACTAAGATGATCAAATAATTTTCAGATTCACTGCATGAGTCAGTATCCAAGAATTATATTGTTCAAGAATGATAAAATAAAAAAAGATATTCAAAAATTCCAAGAATCTTGAGGTGGTTGATTTTGATGAACTACAAGGGAACTTAGAAGAATCTACATTTTCTTAGAGGATTAAGTTTAAGTATCAAAAGGGGCGGGCTAGTATGAATGATTTAAATGAATTTATTAATATCTTTTCAAATAACTTTATAGACTCGAAGTATTTTAGGTACTAGTTAAATTACTTTGCGCATTCTTTATTCTTTTAAATAAATGTAATAAATCAACATAGATGTTGATAAATATTGAGATGGTGTGGGATTTCCCACTCATCTTGTAGTTCTCAGTTGGCTTTCAATTAATTTTCAATTAGTTTTCCAATTAGAGCAAGTCACCTAGGGTTAAGTTTCAACTAAACTCTTTCAGATCCTTAAATTTTGGGACACCTAGTTCCTATGTACATCTCTTTTTAAAAATTGTGTAAGGGTTAGAAATAATTTTTATCATAGAATGCATCTACATTTTCTACGTCGAACTCTACTAAATTTAGTGTATTTTGATATTTTTGGATGAATCAAAGGATCATGCTTGTTGTCTTGCAAAGGATTATCTTATCTTGGTAATAAATAAAGGATTGTAATAAATGTAAATAAATGTACATTGAATAAATTGGTGAGATTTGTATTATTGAATTCTTCATAGGGTTATGTCTCACAAATGCACATGAATATGGTGGTATAACCAAATCTAGTGAATGTAGTGAGAATTATTGTTGTCAATTTTATTCAATTTTTATCTTCTCATCCCTATTGCTCTTATGATTTTTCTGTAAATTTATTGATAATAAACAAAACACTAGTTCCCATATGTACCCTACGTATTCATTGGTTTTCACTTAAATTTACTTAGATACCTAAGAATAATGTTCATCTACACTAACTTAATTACCTAGAAATAAGACTATGATTTAAATCATATAATTTAACTAAGAGTTAAGGTAGCCACAAACCAACTACTTATAACCTTATGCACACTATGGGGTTAAGGGTAGCAAAAATCACAAGAATCGATGAAGAGGCATAGAGGTAGAGGAAATCTCAGGAAATTAAACATAGTAAAAATATTGAATAGGGAACAAAAAGTTTGGAGAACTTCTTGACAAGATACTTAGGTAAGGAAAAACTTGAAAACTGAAATATATAAAAGAACTTAGAGGAAACCTAAGAAAATGTGCAAATGGGGAATAATGGAGGAATAGTGTGTTAGCAAAGGAAAGTATAAATTTTTTATGTTTAATGATATGATTTGACAGACTAACTATTTTGTTAGTTTGATGAGGTGCATGTAAGAGATAGTTTCCCTTGTTACATCCCATTTTCTTTTACCCTCTAGGTTATATTATTTTTTATTTTCATTTCAATCTTGACTTGAAAATATGTATTATCGTTAATTAAGAATATGTCAATTTAACATTTTGATCTAGTTAACATAATATGAACTATTGCAAATATTCCTTTAATGTACTCATAATGATTAAATGGAACATGTATTTCTTAATGTTTCTAAGAGATTTATGTCGATATATAAATAAGTTTATATATGCACATATGCTTAATAACGAACTAACTACATTTTTGGTTTCATGAGGTGAATGCAGAATAGAGTTACCCTCCAAGGACAAGAGGGAGAGTATCACTGGAGAGAGGGAGATAGGTCTAAGAGAACAACCATGATCGTGAAGATTGTGAGAATGCACACACTCACTCACATCAATAACCTTTTCTTATGAATTCAATTTGGAAAAGTAAATATATTATCAAATCCTTCATATCAAATTTTGGCTACAATTTAGTCTTTGCATTTCCATTATCAATCATTAAAAAGTGTGTTTTAGATAAAAAAATTTATTTGGCTTTAGGTGGTAATCATTATATATTGTGCAAATAAAAATATTTCTTCAATGTGGGTAGGTGTTATTTTATATTTATATGCACATATATGTCTATGTATGTGAGTAAAGTTATGCAAACATATATATACATAGATATATCTATGAATATAACTAAGTGTAGGTGGTGTATATTAACATATAAATATACATGTGTGTATTGCATATACCTGCGTCTATTTATATATGTATGTATGCATGTATGTATATTGGTGTACCTAATTATTGATTTTTTTTACTCTTAGCCCATTCAAATGCCTTTGAAAGTTTACTAAATAGTCATATTTGTAAGGGTTTCTCTAAAATTGTATTAGGGTTTTGAAAAAACCTTAAACCCTTGTGAAGCCCTTACACTTTTGTTATAATCTTGTATTGACCACCTACCTCAATCATTTGGTCCAATTTGGAAGGTTTCTAGTTTTAGCTCACCTAAGGGGAGAGAGGTCTCTAAGAGGTTTCTAGTTTTACATTTTAGGGTTTAGATTTCTAAGTTAAATGTGTCCAATTTAGGTTTAGATTTTATGGTTTTCAATTTACAATTTAACGTTATTTATTTTGTTGACGTTTTTTTATTTTTTAAATGCAATTTAAAACTATTAAAAATTGAACTAAAACACATTAAAGAAACAAAACTTAAATACTAATTAAAAAACAAAAAAACAAGATACAATGCAAAAAATGGCAGAATTCAACCAACCTAGAGGTCATAGAGGTCGGGTGTGTTGATGAGAGGAGGTGGCAGTCGAAATACGCTCCAAGCACCAGCTCACAAACACGTACACACTCTAGATTGTCTTCTCTCACGCTGCCAAAAATAGTGGATTAAATGAAAAGCCAGCAGTTTATTTAAAAAATAAATACTTTTCAAAAACGCGTACGCGTTTTGAAACGCGCACGCGTTTGTAACGCGTACTCATTATAAAATGCGTATGCGTTTGTAATGCGTACGTGTTTCATAACACGTACACATTTTTGGTTCGCGTACCCATAGCTGAGCACGTACGCATTCGGATTTCGGTTTGGGTACCCGTTCCATAACACGTACGCGTTTTTCAAAAACGCGTACGCATTTTTTGCAAAATTTTCCCTCTTCATGTACTCAACTTCTTACTTTTATCAAAATTTCATATTACTAACTTTTTTTAAGATTCATTGTGGAAGTGCCTCAAATTTTTAGTCCAAGTGTGACAAATTCTGAAAAATAGCAAAAATATTTCCACTTTTTGAGTTTTTTGTGTACCCAACTTCTTGCATCAGCCCCTACTAGATTAATAGATCTCCTACTTGAACGCTTGTAGATAAGACACCCATGGAGGTATGGTCTAGTAAAAATCCCTCATTGAGACATATTTGAGTATTTGGTTGTGAGGCATATGCTCAAATGTGCCTAAGGAGAAGAGATCTAATTTGGAGAACAAGGTAGTAAATAATATCTTCATCAATCATGGCATCAGTGTGAAAGGGTACAAGCTTTGGGATCATGTGGTTGAAAAGGTTCTATATAGCAAAAATATGATTTTTAGGGAACTTGTTACTCCTACGCTTATTTTACAACCAAAGAAAAGAAAAGAAAGAGGATGTGGCTCATCTTCCTCCTACCCTTGAGAAAGAAGAACCAAAAAACATTGATGGACCTAATGATGAGGAGAGATCTAGCAAATTTCTTTGGAAGTTCAAAAGAAGATGAAGAACCTCAACCTCAACCTTTGAGGAGGTCTACACGAGTTAGGTAGAAACTGAAAAGGTTTGGATATTCATTGCATGATTCCAATTATATTTTCGCTTTGATTTCTAACATTGATGAGCTTAGGATTGTAAGGAAGGCTATGGGTATGACTGATGCAAATTCCTGGATAAAAACCATGGATGAAGAGATGTATACATTAAAAAGAGATGAGAATTGGGATCTAGTGCCCTTACTTGATGGACATAAACCTATTGATTGCAAATGGGTGTTCAATAAAAAAATTGGTTTAGATGGAAATGTTGAGAGATATAAGGAAAGGTTGGTCATGAAGTGTTATTCCCAGGTTGAGGGAATTGATTACAGTCAATTTTTTTTCTCCGGTTGCAAAGTTGGCATCCATTAGATTTTTGTTATCACTTGTTGTTGCATATGACTTAGATATTGAACAGATGGATGTGAAGATGAATTTCATTTATGGTAATTTGGAGGAAGAAATCTATATGTCATAGCCAAAGTATTACATTGTGAGAGGTGTGAAAAACTTGGTTACCATGTTGAAAAAGTCTTTGTATGGTTTGAAATAGTCACTTAGAATGTGGTACTAGAAGTTTGATTCCTTTGTGTTGAGTTTCATATTTTTTAGATCAAAATAAAATCATTGTGTTTACTTCAAAATTGGTGATGATTGAATTCTCATTATTGCATTATATGTTGATGATATGTTGCTCATTGGGAATGGTAAATATTTGATGAATTCTTAGCTTTCAAGATAGTTTGAAATGAAGGATTTAGGTGCTCCTAGGTACATTTTGGGTATGAAAATAAAAAGAGACGGGGAAAATACAAAATTTTAGTTAGGCCAAATTAAGTATGTGAATTTTATGTTAGAGATATTCAACATGGAAGCTTATAGACTGCTGTGTGTTCCTATTGTGATGGGGAAAAAGTTATCATTTTTAGATTGTCCAAAATCTCCTAGTGAGGTGGAGGATATGATGAGAGCATCTTATGCTAGTGTTGTTGTAAATTTGATGTATGCCATGGTTTGTACAAGACTAGACATTTCCCAAGCAGTGGGAGTCCTTAGACGATTTATGGATAATCCTAGAAAAGTACATTGGGATGTCGTAAAAAGAGTATTCAAGTATTTATGGGTACTTTTGAGTATTCCTTATGTTATCATGGACATCCTACAAGATCTTTAGATTTAGTTTGTATTCGTGGATTCAAATTGGATGAGAACATTGATAAGAAAAGATCTACTAGTGCTTACATGTTTACTATGTTTGGTGGTGCTATCATTTGGATGAGTAAGAAACAAGTTGTAGTAACTTTGTCCACTATATAAGCAGAGTACATGATAGCTATTCATGCTTGTAAATAATTCATTTGGCTTCAAACATTGTGTTTAGATGTTGAGCTTGATGCAAGGATGATTACTATTTGCAATGATAGTCAAAGTGCTATTTTCTTAGCAAATAATCCAACCTTCCATGCTAGAACAAAGCATATTGATATTAAATTCCATTTTTTATGACATGGTGGAAGATGGTAAGGTGTAGATTGAAAAAGTTGATACTTTGACAAAAGTTGCAGATTCCTTGACGAAGCCAGTAAGCATGGGGAAGTTGATTAAACTAGAAAGCATATGAACTACCTCAAAGGAATACTTGTAGTAAAACTGTAAAGTTTAAATAAAAACAACTAATTGACTAACAACTAACTGTTAACAGAAAGTAAACTTAACAACCTATAACTAACAACCAGAGTGGGTGCTCTAGAATTTTAGATAAATAGAACTAAAAGATGAAAAAATTAAACTACGACCTGCAAGAATAATTGACAGAGCTTGACACATACAAATAACATTCATTCACATTTATCATGTACAGAATAAAAGTAACAAAATTGAAAATGAAAATACTTATCTATCTATTCTAGGTGATTCCCTTGAGTGGCCAACTCTCAGGTGTTTTAACACTTAACTCAGATCACATGAACTTATGTATCTTCAAAATGAATTCATCCATAACAATTCCATTGCATAGAACTAGTAACTCAGAATAAGACTAGCAAAGCTTATTTTATTCATATCAGAAAATTTTTAACAAAAAGACATAGTTAAAAGCATATTATAACATAACGCTATCACTGTTTCATTGCTTCTGGAAATTACATAAATACTAATCTGCTAACAAAATCCTAGATTTCAAATGGTGGAAGATCACCACTGAAAAAGTATTCTAATAGAATTTTAACTAATCAACGAACTAAGGTCCATAACATAAAACATATTAAAGGCTCAAAGAGAAGCCATAAAGTTTTTAAACAGAAATAAAACATAAAGCATTAAAAGACTTGTTCCACTTTGCACTCCAAAATTTCTGACGCCTAGACTTTTGGTGCTTTATCTTCAACTAGTTGAATTCCACTTTAAAGTACACTCGACTGTGCATAATGACTTGTACAATGACTGAAAGCTACACCATTACATCAACGTTATTCATCTAATTTCAATTGATTTAGGAAGTAAATATTATACATCTTTTTACAAAATGTAAGCAATTATTAATCCTAAAAATAAACAACTAGCAGGGTACAAGTGATTGGGAGAAATAAGGAAGGGTATTTGGCTTATTATATTCATGAGGTTATTTATACCTCATCATATTCCTATGACGATCTTATGACAATCTTATGATGCATAAGAGCCATATTCTATGACAGGTTGGACAAGTGTTGATTAACATCTTTGCATGGGATTTAGTGGGCGCCCAAGTTTGATCTATGATAGGTTGTAAGAGAGTGTAAGAAGCATCTTCTTTTATTTGTCAATTATGATAGATTATTTTATAGTTGCAAGAGTTGTCATATATATGATGTGGATTCTATGATGTTGTAAGGAATTTTTCATTTTTATTTGGCAAAAATGCAGGGCACCCAAGTATGGAGGCATGTAAGGGGAGTAAGGAATCATTGGACAAGTGTCACATAACTCAGCTATGTTTTGGAAAAGTGTGATACATGGATTTAGACACCCGTCCCTTGTTTCTTTCTCATGAAACTTCCTCTATGTTTGTATTTCTCCATAAATAAGGTGCTTGTGGGAGTAGTTTGTATGGTTTTATTGAAAGTATTTTTATGCTATCTAAATTTCTCCAGAATTTAACATTTATGTATACTCCTAGAGAAGAACTTGCATTTTGCAAGTGTGTTGTAATCACCATTGATTTGATAATACATTGTGTAGGTTTTGGAGTGGGGTTTCTCTCTTGAAAGGGATTTCCCCATGTATATCTCATGTTGTGAGATTGTATACTTGCATGTTATGTTATGTTATTAATCTCTATATTGTGCATCTCATATTATAACTATAAAATAATTTAAAAATTTACATCTCTCCTCTTAGATCATTATTAGGAAGTGTTTCTATGTACATTGCTTCCTTTCAATCATTACCGTTTTCTTTAGATCATTGGGAACATGTAGATGTTGCAAAAATTACAGTGGATTCCTTGCATCTACCTATGGATTGTAAATTTTTATTTTTAGATACAGATATATCCTTTTCTTTAAATTTTACCTTAATCTGATCCAAACTTTCATCCAAGGCATGTTGAGACCTTTGTGATTTCTCATGTCCCCCTTCAAATCTATACCAAGATAATGAGGAGGAGCAACATCCTTCATGATGTAGTTTCTTTGGTCCTTATTTAATTTTTTTTGTTCATTTAAATTTTCACTATTTTGTACATGCTCAAGTGTAGTATATAGGGCCACCTATGGGCAGTTCATAATATAGTGTTGGGGGAAGCATATTTTCACCATTTGGTAGAATGTGTTTCTTTATATTTGGAGCTTATGTTGAATGAACAATACAACTAAGAGGGGGGGTGAATCAATTGTATCTTATCAAAACATCAAAACCATCATAAACATTCAGATCCATAAGCATTCAATAAACCCTTAATTTGTTATGATGAATTAGCATGAAAATAAAATAACATAAACTGAAACAATTTTAACACCATGCACAAGAGAACACTAAATTTACATGGAGAACCCAAGAGGTAAAAAACATAGTGAGGATTAGCTAAAAATATAAGTAATTGCAAAAACAAATACAAAGCTCACTGCCAAACTAGGACACACTATCCAGAAAGGCTCATAGCCAAGGCTCACTGCTAGAATGAAAAGAAGATAGAGAAGAAATGTTACACAAAGAACATGATCTCAATGCAATAGAGAATCCACCACAATAGCTCCAACACCTTCACAATATGTTTGAATGATTGTAGCCACCTTCTGCTCATTGCATTCGGTAATCCAACACTTGAAAGTTTGCACCACTTTGCTCAATTTCACATTAGTTGCAGCACACTTCACACTTTTCATCTATCTTATCCTCCTTCAACAATTTAGATCATACTTATACCATCCTCAACCTTGAAACCCTCTCCAAGGTTGGTAATGCACCTCAAACGTGCAAATTTGAATTAGGTCGATGCCAAAAAACTTTCGTGGTAGATAGAAGTGAATGTGGACATAAAAACTTAATTGGGACCCAAACCAACAACACCACTCAACCACATGCTATCACAAACAATATTTATCCTTCTCATGTAGTGTAAACACTAGGTCAAATGTTACCCCTGCAAAAACCATTAAACTTTTAAGTACATGCTTCTTCAAACTCAAAGAAAATTTGTGAACCACACACCATGCTTGAACATGATCTAGAATATTTCTCAAACACCCTAAAGTCCATTAAACTCCTTCGCAACAACTTCCACTTGAAGAATGTACAAACCCAATACACTCAAACAACTCTGCCATACACTGATACTTGAAAGACTATCTTCCAATGCAAACCTAAAATCCTCTTGATTAAGGTAAACTACCAACACCATCAATACTCCTTCAAAATTGCAAGACCTGAAGCATAAGTGCAGAAAAACACAAAGCAAAAAATTTCTCCCAAACACCTTTGCAATGTATAGTCACACATTGGTGAACACAACTTTTACTGTATGACGATCCAACATACCATCTCTTGAATATAACATCTATGAACACATCTCACCAACATATCTGAATTGCATAGGAAAATCTTCAACTTAGAAGAAATGCAGAGTGAAACCAAAACACCTTTTTGTAACCTAGAACAACACTACAACACACTGTTACCTCTTTTTATCAAATTTTATCAAAAGCACTTGGAAACCAAGCACTAGAGACACATCCTCATCATCTTCATCACTACTACATCCATAGATAGAAGCTTCTCAAAGTAACACTAGAGGTTAACACCAATAACTTAACTGATGACAACATAATATAAAAAATCAAAGCATCATCTACACCAACTGTTCATCTTCAACATCAATCTCTCTCAACATATACAATTGACACCAATTACAACACAAGCTTGTTGACATCGATGACAACACCAATCTACTCATACTTGCAACAACTTAGGTTGTCTGCAACTAGGTGGCCAGTATTGAAGCATCTTCAACACCAAAAAGGTAGACCTTCATAATCCAAGGGTTGAGCCCAATCCTGACCATCCAGTTTAAAAATTATTGTTGTTGAGAGATCTTTTGAAGTATCCAAATCTACCAAAATGCATGCATAGTTCATGCGCATAAAATCTAAATATTGGATGACAATCGCCATATGGTTGCCCAGTACATCACTAATCACTCCAAAGTATGAATCACTCAAGAACTATAGTGGAATATTTGGGAGACGAACACAAATAGGCTTGACGTTAAAAGACTCAATGGAGGGGTTGAATGTCAAATGCCATAATTTGATCAATAAAATATGTTCCCCCAAACCCATATATTGCAAAGGATTGTGTTTTGATCCTCCACATAGTCAAATACCACAATAAAGAAAACACTAGCACACATGGGTAAATTTCAAGCATTTTTTTAAAAATTGGTTTCTAGATTTTTGTGATCCATTGGTGTAATGCAAGAAGACTAGGCCATAATTGACTAAGTCTACATATTAACCCATGTTCTACAAAAAATATTTGCTCACCACTATTTATTTCTTAATGTCATCATCAAAGTCTTAATTGATATACTTACCTATTGTTTGGATTGTCGTTCCAAATTTTATGATGCCATTTTTGTGCACCCCATTTTTTTCTTTTTTCTTTGAGGGATTTGTTTTCTTCCCACTTGATGTAGCCACTTGAAATTGATGAATCCCATTAGGGATTCTACGTGGGTTTGCTTGTGGGCTAGTTTCATAGTCCTGACCAAAACTTAGAGAAGAGCTATGATCAAGCACTTGGGATGGAGCCCTAGACATTGCTAAAGAACCCCCAATAAGATTTTATCGAGCTCTTGGAATCAGATATGTATATGCACCTTTTATTTCACCATTGTCCATGATAATCAGCTCAACCTTGTAGCTGGCATAACACTAATGCGAAGCCCTTCCCTCTATGAATTTTGATGGCCACAACATCAATTTTATCTGCAAGTTATTTTCCCTTTCTTTGGTCCTATATTATATTTATTTATGCTAATTAATCTCCATTACCATTTCTTTTAATATTTGATCCTACATCATCATTAATCCTTAATATTTTATCCTATTCATTAAATCCATCTACATAGGTTAAAATGTTGATTATTCTCCTCTTTTCGTGTGTCCTCAATCTCCCCCATGCTCCCATATGTGTGAGCATGATAAATTGTCCCACTTCTTGCTCAAACATGTGTGCATGCCATCTAGGAAGCATCTTTCACTTCCACCTCAACCCACTTCATGCTCCCACATGTGTGAGCATGCTAACTCATCACTCTCTTTGCACACACATGTGTGATCATGCTAACTCATTCCACTCTTTTCTCACACATGTGTGAGCATTCTAACTAGGAGGCATGCTAATCCTCTACCTCACCCCTTGACCTTTGACTCATCTCCAACTCTTTGCTCACATATATGTGAGCATATATCCCACAAATGTGTGAGCATTCTTAGCTTTTCCACATCATATGTCACTTGTTCCTCTTCTCATTTAATCCCACATCTTGATTAAATCACATCATTTTATCTTGGATCTTCTCCCCCCTTATGTCACAAGGCTAATCATCCTCTCTATGGATCAAAATTTTGGCTATTAATTCAACTTTGTACAGCTTAACCTTCCATTTTCCTCCTAAGAAATTTATTTAATGAGAGGCTTCCCCTCCCATTTTATAACACACTTTCATACTAACCTTATACTATCATTTTATGAGATAATCATCTAGTCATACCCTTGTGCTTTCAAACTATTGATATGTTTACAAGTAGAATCCACATTCATCTATTGGAGCTTATCCACAAATCTATTATGAAGTTACAAATGTCACTTTTGATTATTCTTAGCTTGCAGTATTTTTGTTTACCTTTATTGGGTTTCTCTAACATGAATGCCATCATCCATTTAAGCTTTTGGAATGTTTTGTGTTGCTAACCCATTTACTTGAGTTCATTTTGAAGGTTCATAATATATCTAAAGTGGATAATAGATAAATGATGATTTAATGATTAAATGCTAGGAATAAAGGGTCCAATAAATAATGATGAATAATGGATGAATAGTGATTTTATTAATTACATAATTACTAATGGGATTAAAATTGGATTATTAATCAAATAAATTTAGGGATTTAATCAATCATTTATAGAGGAAATAGTTGGGTAATTAGCTGAATTGACAATGCATCAATTTTAAGTGTTTACAATATTAATTTTTTTAATTAAATTTAAAACTTCAATTGTTTTTATTAATTAGGTTTTGTCAATTAATTAATAATTAAATGTTGTAATTTAATCTGAACACCTCATTCATTTATATTTATATTATAAGAATGCTTATTAATTACAATAATTTTGGTGAAACATCTTTTAAATTAGTTATGTCTGTTATGCTCTTCCACTACGACTTTTGTATCTTCAATGAAAATAGAATACCTCTTTGTATTAAGTAAATATTGTGTTGATTTACTAATATGATAATATCTTATTGAAGGGAAATGAAATACACCCTTTTCAAAATTTATATGAGTACAAGTTGTTAAATATTAATTAATTAATTTTAGTATGATCTTAGATAAATATAAAAATGGGGTGATTTACTAATATAATAATTAAATGAGAAGTTAAAGAGTTTTTATCTCTTTGATGATGATGATAGTGGATTTGGTGCAATTCAATTATAGATGTGCTCTAAGTTTGTGAAATTTCGGTATGGACTGTTACTTCCATATAAGATTACTTCCATATAAGATAAGTATATGAATCTTATATTACAACTAGATGCAATTGCACTTGCAATCTTGTCTTGCACATTTATAATTGTGTCTTCTCTATCATGGTGGTCTGCTTGTCAATCATTACTTTTGAATCTTTTCCCTTTAATACAACAATCAAATTGTGGTCAAGGTGGTGTTAAAACACATCTTTGAGGGCTTGTTTTGCTAAGATTAAAGTGTGAAACTTTCTTGAACCTAAATCAAGCTCCTCTATTAATGCTTCCTCAATTTAAATATGAGAAAATTTCAAGTACACAAAAGATGCAAAATGTGTGATGAAGAAATTATTGTTGCTAATGTAGGATTGCTTTAATTTGAACACTCTTAGACTATTCTTATAACACTTTGAAATGATTTGAATACATGTTTTCAAATATTTCTAAAATATCTTAGAAGCTTACCTGTAAATATGTAATCTTAAATGCTAATTCATAAAATGTTCCATGTAAAACAATTTACAATGATAAAATTTCAAACATAAATTGATTAAGAGTAATCATAAGATTTGAAAAAAGGTAAACAAGATTGTCTCACCAATTCTAGGGATAAGGAAGAAAAATCATAAACAACTTTTAATCAAGATGATGAGGAAATAGAGAACATTTAAATTAGATCCAAACATTAAGAATTAAGCAAGCAAAATGATGTGACAATGATAAGTAGGAGGTATTTTCCACGGCGTGTCAAATTGTGATATTGTTAGCAGGATTCAGCTGTGTAGTTTTACAAGTCAAACTCATTGACCCATGTTTCATGAGAAGTGGTTCACAAAAACCCATCGGTCATGATAGTGAATGGTCCACTTAGCACTCATTGCATCTAGGTGATGCTCACAGAGGTGAAACATTGGGCTTTCCCGAGAGGTCACCCATCCTAGTACTACTCCAACTCAAGTGCGCTTAACCACAAAGTTTTCTCCAAGGTTAAGCTCACTTAGCTTGCAACCCTATTTGCAAAACCTTCAACACGTGTTTTCCTTTTGAACCATTCATTATAAATCCCCTTTTATCTCATCAATTGATTAAGTAGGAGGTATTTTCGATGGCGTGTCAAATTGTGATATTGCTATCAAAATTCAACAGTATAATTTTACAAATCAAACTCATTGACAATAACTAAGTTCAATGACCTTATGTGATGTAATCCCTCAAGTTAAATACCAAGACAATACCTGTGATATATGACCTTATGCATTCTATCATCCTGATGATGGATCACAGAGTGTGATATGAAACATTGATACAAAAATTCAAACACAATCAAAATTGTAAATACACTGAAATTTAAACTTTCTCTAAATTTATATGCGTTGTTAGTGATCATAAATTACTCTCGAAATACTTAAAAACTCGCAGCTAGTATTAATTAGAACGCTCATGTCGCTGAAGAATCCGTTGTAATGCTCTCCATTGCTTGTTTAAACAGTTCCGTAGATCGATTATGTACCTTAGCTTGGGTTGTCGATGAGATTGAGAGAATACAACGAGATATTTCATTTTCCTGCTATTAGATCCTCGCTGCGCTGGAGAAGGGTTGGCGAATTACAAAAACACTCTGGTGCCATCCAAGCCAAAAGATATATTTGCTTTGCAAACTTTCTTTTTCATGGCACGATGCAGTTAATTATTGGGCGGCGGTATCATCATGTTGGCGCCACTCTTGCCAGTCGACACCAATTAGGAAAAAATGTGGTGTCTTGTTGTAAAAGTACTGTAATTTCTGTACAAATACTCAAGCTAACGAGCTGCACTTCTTATGCTCGCTTTTCAGTAGGATTTGTTAGGTTGACGACAATTAAAGAGGCTAATTCAATCCATACTCGATTAATCAAGACGGGATTTCAGTCTCACATTTCGTTATGGAACACTCTGCTGCAATTGTATGCCAAAAACGGTAAATTGGTAGAAGCACGCCAAGTGTTTGACCAAATGCCGGATCGAAATGCAGTTTCATGGAATGCCATTATTGCAGGCTGTGTTCAACATGAGTATAATGATAAAGCGTTGAGAATCCTTGTACAAATGCAAAGAGACGATGTTAAACCTAATGGGTTTACATTTTCAAGTGTTCTTCGAGCATGTGCTGGCCTTGCAGCTCTGGAAGAGGGAAAACAAATCCACGCTGTTATCACAAAAGCAGGATTCGGTTTGGATGTATTTATTGGGTGTTCTCTGGTGGATATGTACGCTAAATGCCGACAAGTAGATGATGCACAACAAATGTTTGACAAAATGCCTCAACGGAGTGGGGTTTCATGGAATGCAGTGCTTGCTGGATATGCTCACAGTGGGTATGGCGAGCAGGCGTTGATACTCTTTTGCCATATGCAGGAGGAAAGGATAAAACCAACCGAATTCACTTTTTCCATTGTTTTAATGGCATGTTCTGCTATAGCAGCTCTTGAAGAGGGCAAACAGATCCATGCTATTGTTATAAAATCTGGAATTGAATCAAATGTTTTTGTGGGTAGTACTCTAATTGACCTGTATAGTAAATGCTCAAACATTTTGGACGCACACCGGTTGTTTGACAGAATGCCTGAAAGGAATGTGGTCTCGTGGACTGCGATAATTGCTGCATATGCTCAACACCAATGCATTAAGGAGGTTTTGCTACTTCTTAAACAAATGCAATTAGCACACGTGAAGCTGAACCAATTCACAATTAACAGTGTCCTCAGTGCATGTGCCAGCCCAGAAGTTTTGGATCCAGGCAAGCAGGTTCATGCCCTGTTAATCAAAGCTGGATTCCAATCGGATATATCTGTAGAAGCTTCTCTGGTCACAATGTATGGCAAATGTGGATGTGTAGAGGGTTTTATTAAAGTGTATGAAACAATCCCTAAAGCAGATGTTGTCTCATGGAATGCAACGATCGCAGGATATGCCCAGAATGGGTACGGTGAGGAAGCTCTGCAACATTTTGCTCAAATGCTTCAGTTAGTCCTCATGCCAGATTTTTTCACCTTTGCCAGCATTCTCAAGGTGTGTGCCAGTTTGGCCATTTTGGAACAGGGAAAGCAGGTTCATACACATGCCATCAAAACTGGAGGTGATTTAGATATTTCTGTACAGAATGCTTTTGTTACTATGTATGCCAAATCTGGTAGCATAGAAGATGCGAGACAAGTGTTTTCCGAAATGTCTGAACGCAATATTGTCTCATGGAATGCAATGCTTGCAGCAAATGCTCAACATGGACGTGGCAGGGAGGCCCTCCTACTTTTTGAACAAATGCAAGAGGCAGGTGTGCATCCAGACCACATAACATTTATCGGGCTTCTCTCTGCATGCAGCCACGTAGGCTTTCTGGATGAAGGATGGAAGTACTTTGATTTAATGAGTAGAGAATATGGCATTACACCAAGAATAGAGCACTATTCCTGCATTGTTGACCTTCTCTGCAGGGGTGGACAGCTTGATCGAGCAGAAGCATTCATTCATGCAATGCCGTTGCAACCGAGTATTTTGGTGTGGAAAACGCTGCTCAGTGCATGCAGAAATTATGGGAATACGGGAGTAGGGAAACGCGTGGCAGAGTGTCTCCTTCAATTGGATCCACAAGAATCTGCAAATTATATATTGCTGTCAAATATCTTTGCTGCCGAAGGGAAATGGGATGACGCAGCAAGGATAAGAAAAACAATGAATGATGAAGGAGTTAAAAAGGAGCCAGGATGCAGCTGGGTTGAGGTGAATAAGAGCGTGCACACATTTGTCAGTGAAGACAGATCGCATGAACTAATAGATATCTATGCAAAGTTGGACTATTTATCTGTGCAGATGGAGGAGACAGGGTATGTACCCAACAAGAGAGCTGCGCGATAAAGAGCTGGAACAAAAAGCAAAAGTACTTTTTACATTGCACCACGAAGCTGGCTTTTGCTATCTAGGATGTCTTGTAAGCTATTGTCTTCATCGATTGAAGCACTAGATGTTGCAGGTTATGTGGTATTATCACATGTTTTTGCCAATTGTAGGATTGAACTCTTCATAAAAGAGTGGAAATTTTATGAATGGCAGCGGGAGAAATGAATTTATAAGTCAGTTCCTTTTTGAGAGAAACGCAAGCTATATGCATTTATCACAGAAGGCCGATCACATGAACTGATGGAATTATGGAAGTAATTTACGCAAATGTTGGAGAGGCTACCCGAGGAGACAGAGGTTGTCATTATGTACTTAGTATAATGTTAGGGATGTACAATGTGGAGCCGAAGAGGAACAAGTTTGTCTCTTTAAACGTGGTAAGAAGTTGGCTATTAGCTGGTCCTCATAAGCACTACACATGAGATACCTCCTCTGCAACACTTAGCATCTCAATAATGTGCAGACTACCACTGCTACCAACTCTGTGTGTAAGATTCCCCAGCACAAAATTATTGTGAGGGACAGCAATTGCTTCCATCATTTTCAAGACTTGTGAGGATTATATATGGCAGTTATAAAATAATATTTTGTTTGATCAACAATGTTCCGGCATTGTGACACGAACGTTTGGAAGAGACAAGGCACTCCAACTTAAGTATGGGTATGCCATAAGTGATTTAGTAAATCAAGATGCTTGGCTTGTATGGGTAAGGATTTTAAGATTCTCCCTACGATTTGTTGTACACAATCCAATCGGATCTTGGTTGGAATATTAAAAGTCATGAGAGGGGTAATGGATGTGAAAAAGGTCATTCGGTCCATAAAATTTGAATACTTCTTTTTGATCTGAACATCATGAATCATTGTGTGGGATGAGAATGCATTAGAAGATATAGACAGGTTTATAAGCATGAAGGAGCTAACATGCAGCCTCCAACAGTCTAGATGGTCGAATGGAGATTCAATAAATTCAAGTATCAGACGTTTGGTCTAATATTTTTAGATTCAACATAAATGTCCTGAATATTGGGGAGGGCTTGTTTTGCCCTCGTGAATGTTCTCCACCATGTGTACTGGGTTTTATGGCTTCAATGGAAACAGTTGGATCAAGGAATACGGAATATATAGGCATGTATTGCATGCATAGGTGAATTTGATGAAACCCCATAACCGTCCATATCTAGATCCTTGCCTTTTGATTGCCCCTTAGGCGTATGAGGATGTGGAGATGGAAATTCAAGTGGAAAGCAAAGTGGGTTAGAATTTTTTATCAATTTTGATCTCAATCTTAGATGTGCCCTCATATTCATGTATGATTTGACTCAGAACATCATTAATAGAATAAATTTGCACAATTCATAAATATTATCAATAATAATTTCTGGATTAGATTGTGTCAAGTATTTTTTACATCAACGATTCAGATTACATTCTGTAGTCCATCATCAGAATGAAGAAACTATTAGCAATAATCAAAACATCATGTCATGTTATTATCGATTTATATTCCAACTATTGATTGCCCGATTTACTCCAAAGCTTTATAGGAGGGGTTGGTCTGAACAATATATAATGCTAATTAATTGAAGACAATTGTCAATAATGATTGGCTTAAATTTTTTTAACTGCTGGTGCTCAAAACATGGTTAGGAATGTTGAATGTGCAAGCAGGGTATCAGATTCTCGTATTCATTTGAGGGAAATGTATGAATATTTTTTACAGAATATCCCGGATGTGCTTTTGCTATAGTCTATAGCCTCAATGTTCATGGATATTCAAGTCTGTAGTCATCTGAGGGCTTGCAAGTCGTGACACGACATATATCTGTCCTTGCTGAAAGCAACAATTCTATTCTTGTCTAAAAATCTAGTCTTTCAAGGAAAACTTATATGTATTTGTTATATGGAAAAATTTAACTTCTAGATTTCCAAATAATTATGGACCATTAATAGCAAGGTTGCACATTTGGCGGAGCAAATCCAAATTGGTATGAGCAGGGCATCAAGGCTCTATTTAGAACTTAATTTAAAATAATTTTTTACATAAGCATGGCTAGATAACAAAGTAACATTAAAATTTGTGGAGTATTAAGCAATAATATTCTTCTCTGCACTCTACAATATTCTTTTAAGAGCAGTAATATAACTCATTTGCAATGTTTACTTTCAGTGAGTGAGTTTATGTGGGATTTATTCTTATTTTCTCTTTTAGGAATATAAAAATATATTTATAAAAGGTCATGGTTTACTATATAATGATAAATAATATAGGGGTGTGGGTTTTTATAAAAAAATTGTGGTAATTCTAGGATACTTGACAACTTGATTTTTTTTATGATAAGATTTATAAAAATCAATTAATCAGAAGTTATAATTTGATATTCATAACAAAGTGGGGGTTATTTTAGAGAGAATCTCTTTAATATTTTAATTGCTATCTTTAAGAAGGTAAGTGGGGTGTTAGAAATTTATACATTGTTGGTGCCATATATTGAGGTGCTTGGTTATCTTTGAATTGTCTACCAATTTATTCAATGTTTTATGTCATAATTTACAATTTTTGTTCAAGTATAAGATTTGAGAACCAAAAATTCCTGAATTAAGAGATCTAAAGAAGAAACCCCTTTGGATGCTTGAGGGCAATCTCATTTAGAGGTTATATTTGTGTTTAAAACATTTATTTTATTATTCTAGCAAGTATTTGTATTTGGAGCAATAAGATATTGTAATAGTAGATTTGATTCATATTTATATTTTGTTTATTTGATGATATTATGACATATTTTAATATATTTATTGAACTCCAACTTATTTATATTGTTCATGTAATCTATTATTACAATTTTTGGGGTTGTTGTTTTGTGTGTGTGTGTCCACTACAAGCTCTCACTTCACCCTCATAGAATCTTGGTGATCAAAAAGTAGAAAATTTTTTTATAAAGAAAAAGTTGAAATCATTATAATGGTATTAGATTTTTGATCTTGTTAAACAAAGTGCTGATACTACCTAGTGAAAAAGAAAAAGAGAAAAAGAAAAAAACTAAAAAAGTTGCAACAAATCCTTGGTTTGACACTAGATTCATATAAAGAGGAAAGAATGGTAGAAGGGGGAAGAAAAAAGAAATTGATAAATGAAGAAAATGAGGGATTCTTCCATGAGACTGATAGGAATTCATTAGGGAGAAGAAATGATGGTAGAGCTAATGACACAAATGAGAGGGGACTACATCCAAAAAAATCAATCTACTATTAGGTCAATACCAAAACTATCTATGCCTATGTTTCTATAGAAGGAGAAGAAAGAAAAAGAAATTGAAACTACTCTAGCATAGAAGATTGGAAAAATATTTCAAATGTATCAAGAGAAATATGAAACATTCAAAACCACAATATTCTTTGTCAATGACCTAAAGATCCTAAGAAAATGAACTCATAGAAAAATAAACTTTAATGGAAGCAAAAATGATGAGAAGTTGTAACAAAAAGTAAATTAAATGCTCCTACAATTGGTGTGAGTAACAAGATATTTGCTCAGGCTCAATTACAAAAATCATAAACTTACTTTTCTCTCAACCCTATGGAGGAGGAAGATGCCATTCAATTTGTTATTCTACATTTAGAGGGTGTTGCTTATGGTTGGTGGCACCATGGTTTGGTCACACAAGGGCATAGCCTTGTGCTTGCCTTTGATGATTTTAGTCAAAATATTTTTTGTAGACACTCGAAATATCATGCACTTGATTTTGATTCACTAATTTCAATTCTTCCTTGATCATTTCTTTACTAACCAATTAATTGAATAATCTTTATTTAATTAATTCATCAAAATTCCTCATTTGATTAAATAAATCAACTTTATTTAATTAAGTCCTAATGTTCTCTCTTTGATTAAATAAATCAACTTTATTTAATTAAATCCTAATGTTCCTCATTTAATTGAATAAATCAAATTTATTTAATTAAATTACTAATGTTCTTTATCCTTTCATTTGATTTAAATAAATCCAAATATTTAAATTAAATGTCACAATCAACTAAGTTCAATCTAAGTTAATTAATCTAACACTAATCCTCCATTCCTCTAGCTTTTGCAAGTTACACATGTAAATCAATTTATTTGATTTACTAATTCTTTCTATTTCCATTCAAATATGGCATATTCTTCGAATATTCCACTTATCTGAATTCTCCCTCCCAAAAGACTTTTGTCCTCCAACTTGGCATTAAAGGCTCTTACATGTCCTCTCCTTGAGCCAACTTGGCATTAATTCCTCTTACATCCCCTCTTACACAAGTCACTTCTTCAAATTCAAATTCCACCTACATGCATTTAACATGCACATTGTTCAAAATGTGCTCCACTCTCCTTCATTAGGTGTTGACAAGTGGCACAATGCCATTGGTCCCTTCTTTAACATTCTTCCTATTCTTCAATCTTCAATCCTTCTCCATTATAAATAAAGGCCTTTTCTATTGATTTGGAGGACACAACTTCAAGCAAGGTTATTATCCACAAGTTTATGCAAGTTCATCCACATTTTCATCCAAGTTAGCATAAAATTTCATCATCCATAGTTAGGTTATTGGTATTTTGCATCAAGGATCAATCAATCATCATCAAGCTTATCAAGGAATTGGGAAAGGGCTTCTTTCCACATCAAATAAGTACCAATTCCCCTATGGGATGCTAGTTTGAGCATTCAAATGAGATTTCATTAGCTTTTATTTGATATTTTATGTTGTTTTCTTATTCTTATGCTCGAATGAATTTCATAGGGAATGTTTGGTTTAAACTTGTTTGAGGACTAATGTTTGTTTGTTTGTCCATGTTTGAACAGGTCTAGGCTAAAGCGTTCACATTTTTAATCAATTCGAGTGGAGAAATGAGAATGATTACTTTAGGGAGAATGCATGAATCCAACAACAAAAATCAATAGTGTTGCAATTATAGTACTAGATGTCTTTAAAAATTAACAAATTTTCTCTTTGTTGGAGGTTTGTTTGAACCTCTCAAGGGTCTTATTAAGGATTTTTCTCCCTCTTCACTCCAAGAGGCTATCAAGAGGGTTTGAACATTTGAGCCATATGTGTTAAAAAATAGATTTCACCTCAATTGAAGGCACCCTTTGGTTAGCACAAGGGGAATTTCTAGAAAAGTTGTTTTAATTCATATTCTCAAAAAACCACACATCCATCTACGACAAAGAAGGTGGACACCAAAATGAACTCAAAAAAATAGGTTTTTTCTTATGAGAAACCATAGGAACTTGGTTATAGGTACTTTGGCAAGGGCCAAGTCCATTATACTTAGGTGGTATTTGATGTAAAGAGCATTTGGGTTCATGAGCAATCTTGCATCACCTAAAAAGATTTTCCTTTACTTTATGGTTTGCTTGTTTCCTTGTTTTGTTTGCATGAGCAAATGGTCAAATTTCCAATAAATTACAATTGGTCCTTGGCCAAATGTCAACATCACCTTGAAGAGGAGCCAATTGAGTGTCTGTGTTTCAAATTTCGTGAAGATCCGAGTTGATTCAAACAAGTTATGGATTTGCAAAGTTTTTTTAATATCTCGATTGCAAAAAATTTAGAGTATCTTAGATCCCCTGGGTGCTGGCAAGAAGTGTTGAGTCCGCTTTTTGGCCATTTAGTGGAAGTGTTTTCCTTGATTTTTAGAATTCGACACATTTGACCTTAAAATTTGAAGCACTTAGAGGTGGAATCTTGAAAAAAGTCGCTGATCATAAAATGTAGAACTCGAAGTCTAGTTTCCAAATATGTAATTTATTTCAATACCTAGATGATACAAATTGATTTTCAATAGGCCTTTTTAAAAACCATTGTTTAAAAGTCATTTATTTTACCATACCATGCACATGGACGTCCATATTTTGACCTGAATAATCATATTTTTCTAAATCATTTTGGGAAAAGATTGGTAACTCTCTGAAGCACGCTTTCCATTTTTTTTTTTTGTAATTTTTTATTGAGTTATTTTTTTTGTTAATTTTTTATTGGCCATATTTGGTGTTTTGAAAAATTGTTGTGTATGCCATGCATTAGATGACCTAAAATTATCATTTTTTGATTTTTTTAATTGAAAATAATTGTTTGAAGTACGTTTCGTGCAATCCGTTCATCAAAAAATTATGTTAATAAAAAGTTATTAAAATACTAAAAAACCCTGATAATTCAAGTTTATGGACCTATTTCATTAGAAATTAAATGAAAAATTATAAAAAAATCCAATTATAAAAAATTTAAATATTTGAAATCTACACTATCTCATCTATAATGTGTTTTAATTTCGTAGAAAAATTCTGCAAAAAATGTCTTCAAACGTATGCCCAAAGTTACTATTTTCTTGTGACATTGCTAGGACCTTCAACTTGTAGGTCAAACTAGGTTTAGGGCTTAAGTTCGGATCCCCAAACCTTTTCTTGAACAAAAAAAAGCACAAACCCAAGCAAAAATTCATATTTTAAAAAACGGGATCCCGTTTCATAAAAAAAATATTTTTTTATGCTTTTACTAAACAAGATCTCGCTTTGAAAATTGCCAAAATGGAAAAAATTTCAAACAGGATCTCATTTTGAAAATTTTCCAAAAATGGATTTTTTCAAAATGAACATTTTCCAAAACAAAACTTTTGAAAATGGGATCCTAGTTTGAAAGTTACCAAAATGCAAAAATTTCATTTTGAAAGTTTTCAAAATGAGATCTGCTTTTAAAAAAGGGAAGTGGGATCTCATTTTTTTTAAAAACAGGATTTTTTGATTTTAGGCTCAAGATCCCGAACCTAAATGGGATCTCATTTTTTGCAAGCTGATTTCATTTTTTTGTCTAAGGAAAAAACTTTCACGTTTCGTGGACTCATCTTCTTGCTCTTACCCCCCCTAAAATCCCACTATGTCCTTAAAGACTTCAATCTTCTATCAAGCCTTTGTTCCAAGCCAAATTCCAAATTTTGAGCTATGCCAAATCTGCAAAACTTTCCTTCACACTTGGATGTGTTCCCATCCCCCTTGAAGTTTCAAAAGATCCCTACACCCTTCATTTCCCTAGAATTCCCCATCAACCCCATTTTTACATAATTTAATGAGTATTGGATTTTTCCTTTGATTGGGAAATCTTGCAAAACTTTCTTACAACTTTGGATAATATCTAGTTACCCCTTAAATCTCCACAACTTTCCTTTTTATTAATTTATTTGTAATGACATAGCTAGTGTAACTTGGCAAGCTATATGGATATTATCCACATACCCCTTGAAATCCCATAGCATCCTAGACCCCCTCAAATCTCCACAACTTTACCTTTAACCTTATTTTTCCCATAAGATCAACAATTGTGAAACTTTCTATGTCATGTGGATATATGTACATACCCCTCAAATTTTCACAATCATGCCAAGGACATTAGAAAATACCAAAACAATGGTTGTAATTACTTGCACGTGGATTCTTAAGGGACAATAATTAACTGCCATGTGTCTCATCATAGCTGGATGTGGATGGCCACTATAGATACCTGAAATTGTCCTAGCTTGCAACTAGCATTTTATCACTAATTAGCATCCTTTCCTAATGATTAAATAATGTTCAATTATTTAAATATTACCACTAATTTATATTCCACTATTAATTAAATGACTTTATGTTATTTAATTAATTCACTTTATTATTAATCTTTTTGATTAATTGAATAAATCTTATTTATTTAATTATGTCTTTATCATTAATCTTCCTAATAGTATTTCCTCTTTAATTCTTATTCACCTTCTTGATTAATTAAATGAATCCTATTTATTTAATTATGTCTTTAATTATCTTATTCCTCTAAATTAATTAAATAATTATTATTAGTTATTTAATTAACATTTACCCACTTTTTAAATTAAATTATAATTACTTTAATTATTTAATTATCCTATTTCCTCTCAACACTATCCACTTCTTCCATAATAAATAAAACATTTATTTATTTATCAAATTTCCACTTGCACATTCCTTTAATAATTAATTATTAAACTCATGCGTTTCCACCTCATTCCTAATGAACACTCTCTTCCACTTCACTGACTAATGAATGTCAGTCCTCTAATCAATCAAATCAATTCACTCCCACTTAGTGTGAGTTAACGCAACAATCAATTCCTCATGCAAATAGTTAATTGAGATCCTGCAACCAGTTGCAATCAATTAACTCCCCAATCAATTCCTCTCAAGGATTCTTGACCCTTGATCTCTTTAGTTCTTCTTTCAATCTTGATCATCCATCCAAATCAAACTTTTCTATAAATGCAACCCTCATTCCTCTTTAAAGGCTAACCACAAATCTTTTAGATTTTGAATCCTTCATCTATATTTAGTATTTTGAGCTTGAAGCAATCTAGTGCACACAATTTCTGAGAGAAAAGGCGATTTTGAGAAGATCAATGGTCATTCAAGGATAACATAGAAAGGTATTATTGTATCAATTTATTATCTTCTATGTTGTAATTGTTCTTTATTTTTTGATTAGATTGAGAATTGCATTGGATTACAATAGTTAGTGGTTGTTATTGCATATTCTTGTAATGATTTATACCTCTCATTTCTAGTTGTACAAAGCATAAGGCTATAAATCAAAACTCAAGAAGGGAAAAACCTAAATATCAAAAAAATATACAAGATCAAAGTAGAAAAAGAAAGATCAAGAAAAATCCTTAGAGAAAAATCAAAAGCAAAAGTGCTTAGACAAGAGAAAAATAAAAGTCAAAAGAAAAAGCAAGCAAAAATTGATCTCCAATTGTTCCTTTATACCCACAATAACTAGGGGCAAATGTAAAGAAGGACATCAAGATATGAGCTTGTTGATCCAAATTTTCTATCAACATCATTATTCCATAATCTGTACAAATTATCAGATCCATCCATATTCCTAAATCCACCATATCACTCCACTTCTCTTGGTGATGTCACTCAATGTACCTTTGATGACGACTCCTTGATGTGCACTAATCCATTGGTTGTCCAATATCATTTTCAGGGGAAGTATGACAGTCCATGTAGTGCATATTTTATGGATAATACTTTAGCTCCTCCCACTTGCACCATATCACATTCATCATCTTTTGTTTTATACCATATGTACACATCCATCAATTGTCGGCCTGCATCTCCTAAAGAGCATCTAGCATGATCATAACATCATTGAATTCTAGAAAAAGAAAAAACTTATCACCTTGATGAAAACCTAACAAACAAATGTCTTGTGTGATATCAAAAGATCAAAAAAAGGAAAAAAGAAAAAAAAAATAGAAATAATTAGTCCTATAGTGAAAACCATTTTAGTGGCACTTTGGATAAATACCATGGTGAAAACTTGGAAAACATACACCATGTGTAGTCGGTCTTTACTCTTCCATCTATCACTATTGTATCATATTCCATTCATAATAAACCAAGCACAAGCTCCTTCATAATAAACTTTCTCACCCCTCTCATGGCTTGAGAATGATTAACATTTAGCGTCAAATGATTACCATTTTCATCCCTTTCATAATAACTGGTCCTATACCTAACTGGGGGTAATCCTCGAAGTATATTTTTAGAAGGATCTTTGACATGATATTAGAGGATACTATCACTATCACCTATCATGATCCGCATTCCATAATAAATTTTCAACTATTCAAAATCCATGTTCCATAATAAAACTATCCCTTGATAAGAATTGACATTTTGGTTAGACACAAATGTAACATCTTATAGAAATTGAGCTTAAAAAATCATGGAATAATAGATGAAACTACCAAACCATCCTTCAACCTAGTCGATGAATTGACTACGTATGTATATCGGCATTACCGATCTTTATCAAAAAACATTTTTCTTCTAGGTTATTGCATTATTAGAACCAGACTAGGCGCCTTATACGAGATGTTTCATTCCTTAAATCAGACACAATATTTTGAATCATATCAAACAAACACTTATCAGTGGACAAGAAGATCTAAATGGTTGTTGACTCATTTGGTCTAGTTAAGTCTTATATTTTTATCTGATTTATCTCATGTCATGTTCCTATGCTACTTGAGGATATCCATAGGTGATTAGAGCAATGATGATGGGTCATGATGTTTCTTTTTGTTGATTTCTATTTGTGGTGTGTCTTAATAATATGACTGGGTAGCTAAGTTCCTTGTGTGTGATTTTGGTTCCATTTGACATAATCAAAACATCCTATGCAAGTTAAAGGTCAACTAACACTTTCTTACATTAGGATCAACATGCTCTATGGCTACTTCCTCACATATTCCAACAAGATTCTATTGTTACTAGTATGAATCTAGGCACTCCTTGTCTGATGTGTCTGAATCTTGACAATAGATGCTAACATCACCAAGGTTTGTCTCAACTTGGTGTACATATATCCACTTGTCCACATATAAATATCTTTAAGTAAATGGAAACAAATGCTACTATCACAATATTGCAAGTATGAGAAATTAGTGTTGTCTTTGATGTTAAAAATCCCGTGTTGTCATTAATGTCTATTGTTGGATGAGATTATTGCAACATTATGAGCAATTGATGTTATCCATTCTTTGATTAGTTTCATTATGTTGTCATTAGTAAAGCTACTAGTGTCAACCTCTAGTGTTGCTTTTATAAACTTTTGTTTATGGTTGAGGAAGTACCAAAGATGATGAGGATGTGTCTCCGGTACTTGGTTTCCAAGTGCTTTTGAGAAAATTTGATAAAAAGAGGAAACAATGTGTTGCAATGGTGTTTTCATTGATGTCTATTGTTGGATGAGATTATTGCAATAGTATGAGAAGTTGATGTTACCCATTTTTTGATTAGTTGCATTATGTTGTCATTAGTAAAGCTACTGGTGTCAACCTCTAATGTTGTTTTTATAAACTTATATTTATGGTTGAGGAAGTACTGAAGATGATGAGGGTGTGTCTTTGGTGCTTGGTTTCCAAATTCTTTTGAGAAAATTTGATAAAAAGAGGAAACAATGTGTTGCAGTGGTGTTGTAGGTTGTAGAAGTGTGTTCTTGTGTTGCTTCACATTTCTTCTAGGTGGAAGATCTTCCTATGCGATTAAGATAAGTTGGTAAGAGATGTTTAGAGGTGTTATATCTAGAATTTGGTGTGTTGAATTGTTGTATAGAAGAAGTTGTGTTCACCAATGTGTGAACTATGCATTGCAGAGGTGTCTAGGAGAAATATCCTTGCTCCATGTTTCTTCACAGAGTTGTCTTAGGTCTTGTGAATTTGAGGGTGTGTTTGTTGTGTTGGTATATTTGTTTAGTCAAGATGGTTCAAGGTTTTTTGTTTCAAAATTTAGTTTCTTGAGTAACAATGTATGGTAGAGTTGTTTGAGTGTACTAGGTGTGTACATTCTTCAAGTGGAAGTTGTTGTGAAGGATTTCGTTGGATTTCAAAGTGTTTGAGGAATATTATAGATCATGTTCAAGTGTGGTGTGTGGTTCATGAGTTGTCCTTGGACTTAAGGAAGCATGTACTTAAAATATTAATGGTGTTTGCATGGGTAATGGTCGACCTAGTGTTTATACTAATTGTGGTGAAAGTTTATTGTTTATAGAAGCATGTGGTTGAATTGTGTTATAAATTTGGGTCCCAAATAAGGTGTGATGTGGTTCACATTCACTTCTATCTTCCATGTAAGTGTTTTGGCATTGACCTAATTTGAATTTGCACGGTTGATGTGCATAGCCGACCTTGGAGAAAGGTTTCAAGGTTGTGGACGATATAAGTAAGGGTTGAGTTGTTGAGAGATGATAAGATAGATGTGAATTATGCAAAGTGTGGAGTGTTAGAGTGTGAAATTGAGAAGTGTAGTGCGAGCCTTCATATGTTAGATTACTGGATGTAGTGAGCAGAAGGTGTCTACAATTCTTCAATCAGACTGTGAAGGTGTTGATGACATTGTGGTGGATTCTCTGTTGCATTGATATTGATTTCTTTGTGTAACATTGTTCTCTATCTTCTTTTCTATTTTGGCAGTGAGCCTTTCTTTTTCTGGATAGTGAGCCCTATTATATTCATTGTTGATATTACTTATATTGTGAGCTAATCCTCACCGTGGTTTTTCCCTTCTTGGGTTTTCCATGTAAATCTAGTGTTCTTTTGTGTATGGTGTTAAGTTGTTTTAGTTTCAGTTATTCAATTTTCATGCCAAATCATCATAACATATTTAAGGGTTTAATGAATGAATGTGGATCAGAATGTGTATGAGGGTTTTGAAGTTTTAATGTACAACTGATTCACCCCCCTTCTCAATTGACTTGTACATTCAACAATTGTTATTAGAGAAAGGTTCCTTGGAAGAAATATTAACCACTTGAGGTAGATCTAGGATGGCGCACAAGAAGGAGATCCCTATGTTTGATGGAATGGACTATGCATTCTAGAAAAAAAGAATGGAAGACTTTCTAAGTTATTTGGGATTTGATGTTTGAAAATCAGTTCAAAATGGATACACTATACCTACAAATGGTCCAAGCACTGAAGCTGAAATCAAGGCCTATAAAAGAAATAGTAAAGCAAGGTATGCTCTTTTACGTAGTCTTACAAATTTTGAATTAGTGAAAGTTATGAATTTGAAAACTGCTAAAGAAATTTGGGAAAAATTAGAAAGTATTTATGAAGGTGATGATAAGGTTAAAAAAGCTAAGATGTAGAATTTGAAGATCACATTTGAGAACTTGTGAATGTCTAAAGATGAAAACATTACAAGCTACATGAAGAGGGTAGATGAAGTGGTCATCTCCATCAGATATCTTGGTGAAAAAGTCAAAGAATCAAAAGTGATAAATAAAATTCTTAAAACCCTACCTAAAGCTTACAATCAAAGTTTCTTCTATTGAGGAATTTGTAAATCTAGATTTATATACTAGAGATCAGTTGTTTGGATCCCTAACTACATTTGAAATGAGAGAATTTGGTACAAATAATGGTGCAAAAGTTGAGACTGCTTTTAAGGTTGAAAAACCAAAGAAGATGGAAGAATCGGATTAGGAGGATTTTCATGATGTGGAAGCCAACTTTGTGAGAAGGATGAAAAGGGGTACTAGTAAGTAAAAAGGTAAGTTTCCTTTCAAATGTTTTAGTTGTGGAAAGATAGGTCACTATGCTTCAAGATGTCCAAATAGGACTGTGAATGACAAAAACAAATATAACATAGGTAAGATGATTAAGAACAGCTATTATGTTAGAGAAAATGCAAGTATTTTTTATGATGAATTTGATTATGGAGATGATGATGATGGTGAATGCTTGTTCATGGATTTAAAAGTTTTGAATCTGTTTCTTCTAACTCTAAAATATGTGTGAAGGTACTTTGGTATCTTCCTTTCATGCTAGGTATGATAAGAACTATTGGATCATTGATAGTGGATGCTCTAATCATATGACTGGTGACAAAAGTAAGTTTGTAAAAATTGAAAAGTATGATGGAGGACTTTTTATATTTGGTGATGATTCGGGTGCTAAGATATGTGGAATAGGTTCAATCAATTTTGATCGCAAGCATAATACTAATGATGTTAACTATGTCAAGGGTTTAAGGCATAACCTCTTGAGTGTTGGACAAATGTGTAGCAAATGATAAAATCTTATGTTTCAGGATAATGGATGTGAGATCAAAAAAGGGTATGAAAATATGATTATTGTTAGAAGGACAAATGGAAATGTTTATCAACTCAAAGGTGTTGATGTCCATTGCTTTATGAATCAAATTAATGAAAGTTGGCTATGGATCAGGAGGATGTGTCACATTAATTTGGATAATCTAGTAAGAATCAGTTTAGTTCAAGCAATGAGAGACCTACCAAAGATTGCAAAGCCTATCAATGTTGTTTGCAAGGAGTGTCAGATTGGAAAGAAAACAAAAAGTTTCAAAGGAAAAGAATAATCTTCTATTAGATTGTTAGAATTGGTACATACACATCTTTGTGGTCCTACAAGAGTAAGAATTCTTCAAGGTGATAAGTATTTCATGCTTTTGATTGATGATTGTTCTAGAATGACATGGGTTACATTTCTTAAAGAAAAATTTGAAGCCCTAGATAGGTTCAAAGTATTTAAGGTTATGGTTGAGAATGAAATGGACATAAAAATCAAGTGTTTGAGATTTGACATAACATCCAATGAATTTAACATGTTGTTGTGAGAATCATGGCATAAAGAGGCACTTTTATGCCCCTAGGACTCCTCAAATACTTCAAAGTGTTTGGAAACAAATGCTATATTAGTTTATATGAAGAGAACTTGGGAAAGTTTGATACAAGATCTAATGAAGGTATCTTCCTTGGATATTCTACAAGAAGCAAAGCTTATCGATGCTACAACAATAGGATGAAGAAGATTGTTAAGAGTGAAAATTTTAAAGTGGATGAAGACTTATAGGAGAATTTTTGGTGATAGATGAATATGAATTAGATGAGTCCTCTTGCAAATAAAATGATAGAGATGAAGGTAAGGAGAAAGAAGTTCAGATTGAAGAGGAAGAAGCTCTGGAAAGAATCCATAAGACTCCTAAATATCTACAAAGAATCATTCTAAAGATTAGATCATTGGCGAAAAAAGAAAAGGTGTTTTGATAAGGAAAAAAGTTGATGCAATTGAAAAATAGGTAAACCTATGTTTACTCTCTAAAGTTGAACCTAAAATAGTGATTGAAGCATGCAAAGATGAATACTAGATCAAGGCTATGCAAGAGAAAGTAATGCAGATTGAGAAGAATCAAACTTGGGAACTTGTCCCAAGACTATAAAATAAGAATGTAATTGGAACTAAGTGGGTATTCTAGAACAAACTGAATAAGAATGGAGAAGTGGTAAGAAACAAGGCAAGGCTTGTGTGTAAAGGTGAAAGGAAACTTGCAACCATCTAATGACAATTTCCACATAACCCAAAAGAGAAATCTATGCAACTAAGTATTCAAAATCCACATTCAAGAGAATAGACAACATACTCATGAAAATATGACACAAAATATGCCCTGGGAAAACCCTCAAGAGGGAAAAATCCAACCTCCAAAAACATCCATCACTCATGTATTATTCAACAATAAAGATTACAATACTTCTTTAGAGTCTCCATGAAGACCATTGAATCATCAAACCCTCTCCAAGCAATGCATGTGAACAAGCATGTAACCACACATCCCATGTTATGCTTCAAACCCTCACAAATGCTAACAAGAGCTAACCTGCCAATTGACCAACCTTTACAACTACCCATGTGGTTGCTTTTATATAAACAAGCTCCCACAAAACCACCAAGTGGTATTATGTAAAACCATTCAACTAAAACCATGAGATTACAGAACCATGTCCCCACATTTAATATTGGGTACTTTATTTAATTATTTTCCCCAATATTAAATAATTATATTCTAGTAACTCAACAAGTTATGTCCCAATGTTACATACAACATAAAGTGGCCCCAAGAATATTAACTCCTAGTAATGTGCATACTCCTAGACTCCCTAGGTGCACCACACACATAATAAATAAATAATTACATTATAAACATTATGCAAGGTCTACAACACACCTTTTCCTAACATTCTCCCACTTGTTGTATGCATTGCGTAAGGGGAACAAGTAACCTCAAAACATGAATCAAATGAACACTCCATATAGCCACATATACCATTAAGGAATCAAAGTGCTCCATGTGCTCCATCAAGATACATGAAACAAGAATCAAAGTGACCACCATACCAAGCATGAATTCTCCCATCCTCCATCATGCCAATGCACAAAGATAAGAATCCATCCAAAGAGAAGCTACACAATCTATCACAACAAAGCATAAGTTCTACCTCAATTGATATCCCAAACATAAAAACTCAATCCAAAGGTATCAATATGCACAGTAGTTGTCAAGATACACAAGCCCATAGCTGAAATAACACCCACAACAAGTTCCAACACATCCAACTATCCATACCTCCAAGGTATATGAAACATAGTAAACTCATGCCATAAACATATACACCCATAAACTCCATGTGAAAACCTATCAAATAATGACATACACATCCAAGAGCTCCCATTGCATTGGTAATGCAAATCTAGAAATGATCAGGGCATACCAATTCTACCAATATCATCATATAGAAAGTGTAAACAACATCATGTAGTACCAAATAATATCCACAACAATATGCAAAACCTATATATCAATAACCTGTAAGAACAACTCTCACCACAAGTCTCCATAGCTCTCACAAGTTGTCACACCCAACAAAGGAAAGAGATAAATTAATCTCCATGTCATCACCTAATAAAATAAGTGAAAAAATATGACCACAAGCTAGTGATCACAATAGATCCAACCAAGCCTCAAACCAATGTAATGTGAAACCAAACATCTAGGAAGATGACCAATACCAAAGAGAGAAACTTTGCACATCATATACCTATATAAAATCCTCCTACATACACATGTAAATGCTAACTGTGTCAAGTATGATCTTCTCCACAACACCCCAAAAGAAAAGCCATAACAACACCCAATCGTTCAATCACCAAGATCAAACATAACATATGTATCATGTAACCAACATGGATGTAAGCCTCTCAAGTCAAAGAAGATCAAACTAAATCCATTC
This sequence comes from Sequoia sempervirens, assembly GCA_007258455.2. Taxonomy (NCBI): domain Eukaryota; kingdom Viridiplantae; phylum Streptophyta; class Pinopsida; order Cupressales; family Cupressaceae; genus Sequoia; species Sequoia sempervirens. The sequence goes on from VDFB02000017.1 coordinate 170,774,589, forward strand.
CTAATGAAGGAAATAAGCCCAATACATCTCCTAAACTCAACATCAATGAATGTAACCACAATGCATAAGGAGATAAACATGCCAACACTCCTCAAATGAATCCTCCAAAACCATATACCCATAACTCAAGATCCATATGCATGAGAAGATAAAGTATAAACATAATGCACCTGAAAGAAATAATGAGCAATACCTCTCAAGTTAATTTCTGAGAAGACCAAGATTGGGGAATGAGAATGCTCCTCCAAGATATCCAAGTCATTATGACTCATCCAAGAACACTCTCTTCATAGGTCCATGTTGAATTCACATCCAACCAAGGTGTAGGATTCTCAAATTTTTTATTGAAACCTCATCAAGAGTAATCGTCTCAACACATATATCTAATCACAAGAGATCTCCTAGCCTCACCTATGTCTCCAAGTATCCATGAGCACTTTTAACAATTCAATCCATGCCAAAATCCAATTGCAACATAGAATCATCATGAAGTAATGAAGCAAATGAACAATGTACCCAATACCAAGAGAACCACATGCAATCAATGTCAAAGCTCCAATCATGATTTAGGAACATAAACATGACAACATGATCTAATCCTAGGATATCACATGGACCATAAAATATATACATCTTGGTCTCAAGAGAACAAGTACCATGCCAAACTCTAAACCAATATCAAGAGTAAATCATGACATAATAGAAAACACTCTAAACCAAGAATACATATCCCCAATCACATGGAGATAATCATACCCAATGATGCATCCACATCACTGCCAACAAATCCCATTGAACCGTGGTATGAGCTACACATGGCATCATGAATACAATCCTCTCCATGAAGATCATCTAGTTTTGCACACACTCAACTGCAATATCAGTAACATACAAGTGAAACCAAGATCTCTAAGCCAAGAAGATACATACAACCGCCTAACCATCATAAACATATCCATCATTGCCAATCCATCACTGTTAAAAGCTCCCACTAAAAAGTGTAACCAAGCTATCCATGACATCATGATAGACCACATGCTACAAGTACCAAAATCAACTATCCAAGTACTATAAGAAACATCCATCCTCTCATCTCTAAGCACACATACCAATGTACAAATGACCAAGAACAAGTCCAAATATCAAAGTATACAATAACAATGAATCAAACCTGGTGAATAAAAATAATCTACAACCAAGTCATCCCACTGCAAGTAAACAAATAGCTAATCCACAACTTGCATGACTTGTAGATCCAATCACTAAAACATGCAAACTCATCATCACATTAGTAAACTGCAAACTGAGATATCCAAGAGAATAACCATGTAGACCAAATGACTCAAACACCAAATCAATCTATGACCTGGTTTCCAAAATACCACCAACCATGCACCTGCATAAACCATCCGGACATGCCAAAGTCTCTAAATCACAAGAAACATCCATGACACCATGATCATAACCAAATGTACTAGAAAATAATAATTCAACCATGTCCACATATCCACATAGCATAGCCAACTACATAGGTCTCACATCATGACTGCACCTGGTAATTCCATCTCTACTCAATATACCAACAAAACCAACAAAGCAAGTGACTAAACCAAGCCACCAAACTAAAAATACATCAACACTGATACATCTATGAGCATAGACAACCCATGCCAAGTCATAAATGGAACATGTAAGTATAGACCACCTACAACATTGCACAACTTGTAGATACAACAATGCAACATACAAATCCAACCAAATACTGATAACCATGTCAAATGAGAGTAAGTAGACATATACAACTGAGTATACAATGAATCCAACATTAAATCTCCAAGATCCAATCATCCATAAACTCATAGTATCACCATAGTCAAAGTAACCCATACATAGCTCAAATAAGGGAAACAACTAATAAACCATTCCAAAACAACTCCAAACTTGATCCACTATGTAGTGCTCTAAACAAGCTTTTTGTCAAGTATTCAAAGTCCAAAAAATAACTCCATATGCACAAGATATGCCCTCTCGAAGCTCAAAAAAAACACCTGACTTCCAGTAAGGAAAACACTATCCAAACTATAGAAACTCAAAAAATCATTGGCACCACAGTGTAGAGCATTGATTCAATTTTCCAATGAGTCCAAGAAGAGCAAAAACGAACAATCTAGGTGAAAGTTATTTCCTCTGGAAAAAAGTTGTACAATTTTTCCATGTAGATGTAATCAAAGGTGACCCCTGAGCGAAGCCACCGGTGGTGGTGCCCCCCTCTCCTAGGCAGTGCATTGGTGGTAGACCCAATTTTTTTTTCAAATATATTTTAATTTCAAATTCCAAAATATATGGGTTGGCTTTTAAATTTATCATGGACATAATTTTCATTTGATAAAAATGATTTAGAAAAAACCATATTAAATGTTTTAAAGTGGCAGATTTTTTTTTAAACCCCAAATGGGGTGACGGGGCCCGTCAACCGCTGTCCGACAGTACTGCTAGTGATAGACTGCCGACTGGGAGTACAGGCCATGGCAGGGGGTGGGTACGGGGGTGGCCCCGCTCCCCCATGAAAATTTAATTTATATTTTTTAAAAACTTTTTCAATATGAAACCATTGGTATTTTTACTGAGTTTTTTTTTGTTTTTAATTATTATTTTATTTGTTTTGTAGGGGAAAAAATTTCACTGAAGGAGAAATAAAACATTTTAATGTTTTTTATTTGCGAACTATACCGTCGATGTCCGTACGACCGAACAGGGGTAGTAGGGAAAAAAATCTCCATTTTTTCATAGTAACAGAAATAGGTTTAGTTTTATATCAATCTTTGTCTCTCAGCCAACCTGAATCCAACCATGAGATCCATTTTGTCCCAGGAGGTCATTTACAAAATTTTCCCCACAAAACCCCCATTTGAATGCACAACCAAGAAATATTTTTTGCCCAATATTTTTCACACCCCAAATCTGTAAATTGCCCATTATAACAACAAACTCAAAACCCTTAGATCTACAATAAAAAACCCACAAAACCCTCATATCTTTCCATGCCTTTCATTCTCTCATGCAATGCATATATTCAAACTCAAACAAGATTTTTTCTCAACCAAGGGTTATACAATCACAACCATGGCTCTGATCCCAATTGAAAGGAAACTTGCAACCATCTAATGACAATTTCCACATAACCCAAAAGAGAAGTCTATGCAACTAAGTATTTAGAATCCAAATGCAAGAGAATAGACAACATACCCATGAAAACATGACACAAGATATACCCTGGGAAAACCCTCAAGAGGGGAAAACCTAGCCTCCAAAAGCATCCATCACTCATGTATTATTTAGCAATAAAGATTACAATACATCTTCAAAGTCTCCATGAATACCATTGAAGCATCAAGCCCTCTGCAAGCAATCAGTGTGAATAAGCATGTAACCACACATCCCATGCCATGCTTCAAACCCTCACAAATACTAGCAAGAGCTAACCTGCCAACTGACCAACCTTTACAACTACCCATGTGGTTGCTTTTATAGAAACAAGCTTCCACAAAATCACTAAGTGGTATTACATAAAACCATGTGACTAAAACCATGCGATTACAAAACCATGTCCCCATATTTAATATTGGGTACTTTATTAATTATTTTCCCCAATATTAAATAATTACATTTTAGCAACTTAACTTGTGTCCCAATGTTGCATACAAAATAAAGTGGCCCCAAGAATATTAACTCCTAGTGATGCGTGTACTCCTAGACTCCCTAGGTGCACCACACACATAATAAATAAATAATTACATTATAAACATTATGCAAGGTGTACAACACACCTTATTCTAACAAAAGGCTACTCACAAGTAGAAGGAATAGATTTTGAGGAGACATTTTCTCTAGTGCCCATAATGGAAGCTATTAGGATGTTTTTGGCATTTTCAACACATAAATATTTCAAGGTTTATCAAATGGATGTGAAGTCTACATTTTTGAATGGGTAGTTGGAAGAAGTATACATTGAGCAATCAAAAGTATTTCAGTTATCAGACAAATCAGATATGGTCTACAGATTGAAGAAAGTATTGTATGGATTGAAGCAAGCTCCCAAAACTTGGTATGCAAGATTAGATAGGTACTTGATACATAAAAAATTCAATAAAGGTATCACAAATAGTAATCTTTATTTCAAAGTTGAAAAATATCAAATCGTGATTGTGGTTGTGTATGTTGATGATATAATTTTTGGAGGAAATGAAGCTATGTTCAAGAGATTTGCAAAAGAGATGCATAAAGAGTTTTAAATTTCAATGTTTGGAGAGATGAATTTCTTCCTAGGGTTGCAAATAAATCAGATAGAAAAAAGGTATATTCATTTCACATTCAAAGTATGTCAAGAAAATGTTAAAGTTTGGAATGGAGCATCCTAAACTGGTATGTACTCTTATGGTTACTGGTTGCAAGCCAAGTAAGAATGATGAATCTCCTAAGGTTGATATGAGAAAGTATAGATCAATGTTTGGGGGATTTTTATACCTAATTTCTACTAGACCGGACATCATGCATGTAGTTTTTCTTATGGCTAGATGTCAAGAAGATCCTAGAGAGTCACATGTTGCAGTAGTGAAGAGGATATTCAGATACTGGGAGGGAACTCTGGAACATGGTTTATAGTATCTAAAGGATGTTGATTTTTCTCTAAGTGCTTATACCGATGTAGATTGGGTAGGATGTGTGGATGACAAGAAAAGTACAAGTGGTGGTGCATTCTTTCTTGGATGTAGATTGGTGTCTTTGCTAAGCAAGAAGTAAGGTTCAATGTCTTTATCTACTACAAAGACAAAATATATTGCAACATCTTGTTGCACACAGGTGTTATGGATGAGGCAAAGCTTGAAGGATATCAAAGTTGTATATGATGAACTAATTTCTATCTTTTGTGATAATACAAGTGCTATTAACATTTCAAATAATTCGGTGATGCACTCAAGGAAAAAACATATCTCAATACGATATCACTTTTTGAGAGAGAAGGTTGCAGAGAATGAAGTGAAGCTTGAGTATGTGACAACAAAGGATCAGGTTGCTAATATATTTACTAAGGCTCTTCCTAAGGATACTTTTGAGTCTCTATGGGAGAAGTTAGGGGTTATTACTTCTCCTCCTTTGAACTAGATGCATAAGGCTATGCATCAACCCAGTGGATTTCAAGATTCGTTCTTTGTTTTGGATTGATGTTGGAGGCTACCTCTCAGGGGGAGTAGGTAGTGAGATTGTTGGTTATTGTAGTCAAGGGGAGTAAGTAATGGTATGCAAGTTAGTTTTGTCCTTTGTTAGTTATGTGAAATGGTTGCTGGTTGGTATAGTTTGTTTTGTACTCCTAAGGGGGAGTATGTAGAGTAGTAAAAAGAAAAGGTAGTTGTAGAAAACTTGTTGTCCCTTATAGGTATTTCCTTTGGGGGAGATAGAAAGTATGTATGTTTGATTTCAAAGGGGGAAAGTGATGCAAATATGTTTCCCTTTTCCATTTATTTCAAAGGGGGTGAGAGAAAGTAATGTGAAAAAGAGCTAGTTAAGAAAGGGAGATTAGCAAGCTAAGGAAGATAAATTTGGTATGGAGTATTATGTTGGTGATTAGAGCTGTCATATTTGTTTTTGGTGGCTTTTCACATCATGTGTTTCCATCAATGAAAAAGGGGGAGATTGTTCCAAGTATGAGTAGTTGGTGTTGCCATTGATGTCAAATGGTGATGGTTGAGAAGTTGTGATGATGATTTGATTAGTTTCATTATATTGTCATTAGTAAGTACTACTGGTGTCAACCTCTAGTGTTGCTTTGATAAGCTTTTGTTTGTAGATTTGGTTTGGTGATGATGAGGGAGTGGTGAATATGATGAGAATGTGTTTTTGGTGCTTGGTTTACAAGTGCTTTTGATAAAAAATGAATAAAAGAGGAAACATCATGTTGTAGAGGTGTTCTAGCATACAAAGTCATGTTCTGGTTTTTCTCATTTCTACTATGTTGAAGATATGTTTGTGCAGTTTAGGTAAATTGATCAAAGGTTTTCATAGATGTTATATCCAGAATTTCTCAAGTTTGGATCGTTGTGCAGAAGTTGTGTTCACCAGTGTGTGAACTATTTTGCAATGTTATCTGGGAGAAATGGTTTTACTTTGAATTTCTCCACAATTTATGTTCAAGTCTTGCAGTTCTAGAAATGTCCTGATAAGGGTCATATCTACCTTCATTTGAAGTTGTTTGTGGTTTGGTGCTCTAGAAGATGATTTCTTGAGTTACAATGCATAGAAGTTTATCTAGGTGAACATGATGAGTTTGTTCTTCAAGTGAAAGTTGTTGCAAAGGAATTTTTTGGATTTCAGGATGCTTATGGAATATTCCAAATTGTGTTTAAGTGTTGTGTGTGGTCCGCAAGTCATCTTTGGATTTGAGGAAGTGTGCACTTAAATGTTAAATTTGGTGTTTACACAGGTTCAGTTGACCCTAAGTGTTTACACTAATTTTGGATTTACTTCAGTGATTGTGGAAGCATAGCATGGTGTATATGTATGATTTGGGTATGAGTTAAGGTGTGATGTGGTTTGCCTTCATTTCTTTCCACCGCAGGAATTTTTTGGTGCCGATCTAATTTGAATTTGCATGGTTGAGGTGCATAGCCGATCTTGGACAATGTTTTCAAGGTTGAAGAATGTATAAATAAGTGTTGTGTTTATGGAGAATTGGTGTGTAGAGTGTATGATGTGAATTGTGGAGTTGTAAAGTGTGAAGTTGTGAAGTGTAGTACGAGCTTTAATGAGTTAGACTACTGGAAGTAGTAAGCATAAGGTGTCTACAATCTTCAGAAAGGATGTGAATGTGTTGGTGATGTTGTGGTGGAATTTTCTATTGCATTGAGATGAATTTATCACTATAACATTCTTCTTTCTTCTTGGGTTTTCCATACAAATCTAGTGTTCTATTGTGCATGGCATTGATGAGTTTTCATTTTTTATTATTTTCTTTCATGCGAAATCATTCTACCAAATTAAAGGTTATTAAGTTGATGTGGATCTGAATGTTAATGAGGGTTTTGATGTTTTAATGTACAACTGATTCGCCCCCCTCTCAGTTGTCTTGTGCATTCAACATTTAAAGATGTTCAACTATGCTCCTTACTAACTATCTCAACCTTTATAAAGCTACAAATTTTTCACTCCAAGTATTAAAAACACAACCACAAAATTTTTGTTGGAACAACATGAAATCATAAGTATTAACAATAAAATATAAAAGTGGTGTTTTTTGGACTTCCATTTTCTTCTTTTAAATATTTACACCCAAACTTATATTGGTATTATTTGTGCATGCCCTTGGTCTTCTCAAAATCCTCATATACCCTTTCACCTATGCATTCAACTAAAACAAAATATTTTTTGTTCTCAATGACACCAAAACTAGCACCTCTAGCCCATGCTCTCACACTCCTCACAAATCACAACCCATATTCACTCTACTAGCTATACATTATTCCCAAATCATAACCTGTAACCATAAATTCTTCACAAACCAATCACTTCAATTTCTAACAACAAATACAAAATTACACAACAATTAAAAAATTAATAATAATGATCTACATATCATACACAATACAAATTTATAGAACCCAAACTTTTATATTATGAAAGGGAAATTTGAAAACCACATAGAATCTCTTTACTAATTATTGACTAACAAAACTTAACCTAAACACAACAAACACAATCAATGGGAATATCACAAAAATGTTTGGTGGTAATAGATATCTCTTATCAAGGTGTTATTGTACAAAAATAAAAGAAGCCTTTAGTAAAGGAAACTAAGTTATTGTGGGTAGTGGGCATTGTCAAGAGCTTCTAGTAGATGAGTAAATCTTCTCATAAAAGAGGAAATCCACAAGGCATTTTGATCTCCAAGTCTATAAAAAAATTTGGGTTTAGCTCACCAAAAAAGTCTTCCCTAGTATAATTGTTTGGTGTAAGTTGATAGGTTTCAACTCATCCAAATAAAATGCACATCCAAACACAATGCATAGTAAATAGCTACAAACATAAAGGAACTTTCCCAACTAGTTTTTTCTTTAATGGCTATATTACAATGGTCTTTAAAGTATGATAAAAATAAAATCCTCCTCAACAACAATGACTTTGGTAGGAATAAGTTGATGAGATTCCAACTTTAACACAAAACAAAATATAAACTACATACAACTAGTAATGGTTGCAAAAATTTATGACTATGTTACCTTGGTCTTTTCAATAAATTTTAGATTAATTCATCCTTGAAAATGATGCCACTATTAGGTGTGAATTGGAATGCAATCAAAATCACCCAAACACAATACACTATAACAGATTTATATTATTGAGGTTTTCATGATATCTATAATTTCCTACAACCTGATAATGACTAATTCCTCACAAATAATGGTATCATTGCTAGGTCCCAAAACCATGGGTTCGCAATCCTAGAACAATTATTACCTTCAAGGGAAATAATATGTCATCGAGAAGGTAAAAAGAGGGTTCATCAATAGATTAAGGATAGTCAAAGGCCTATGGAAATAGTGGTTAATCTCTTTTGTACTTTGGTATTACTTTGAACTTGGGATGGTGTTCCTAGAGATATAATTAATAGGTTTTTACATAAAAAAAATATAGCATAATTGTAAAAGTTAACAAATATACCCAAATACACACTTAACCCCTATTATTTGTCACTAGGTCAAGATCAACTAACTAAATTATACTTCTTTTATAGCTGATTACACCTTACACATGCTCCTACATATAGTACCAATATAATCACTTAATATCATTTATAGCTAATTACTTTCTTTTGGCTTCTATGGACCATTCTTTGAAGAAGCATTGTAAAAATCCTAAGCTCCCTATGTTGCATTAAGGGTTTATCCTTCTTATTATGGAGTTTGTGAAAGCTCAAACCCCAAAGACTAAGCCTAAAGGGAAGCTTAAAGTTAAGAGGAAACAAAAACCTGTGGTGGCACATTACTTGGATATGAGCTCTGATACTAGTGATGATGAGGAAGATGAGGATTGGAATGAAGAGGAGAAGGAAGATGCCTCTATTGAGGTTTTCTCTTTGCCACCATTAGAAGAGGAGTACAAGAAACAAAAGCACAAAGGGTAGAAGATAACCCAAAAGAGAAAGACAAAAGGTAGATTTCTTGGTTTGAGGGTTCCCAAACTAGGGAGGTGAATGAAGGGATAATACCAAATCTACAAGGGAGAAAAATTTGAAAACCAAAGGTGATGTAAGAGACAAAGAGGAGAAGATTTTTGAGAAAATTATTGAAATGAACCTCTCACCTAATATGGTGAGTGACAAGGATGGACAAGGGAATGATAATGTCCCTTATATTCCATAGGACTTTACCTACCTCCATGTGAATAGGGATGGGATTTATGATGTCCTAGGAATGGCAAGAGAAGGGGCAACAAATCATTTTAAATAGTCTAAATGGTTCTTCCTTGAAATCAACAAAATCAATATTAAAATTAGAGCCTTGTAGGAGAAAATATTTAATGAAGAAATAAATAAGCTTGAACTAGGGGATAAGGAGGTGAAGGATAGGATTTATGATATGGAGAAATATATAAATTAATCCAAAAGGAGTTTGAGAAAAGAATGATTGATGTAAAGGATAAAATACAAGACACAAATCGAAATCCAGAAAAGTTCTAAAAATCAATCTTGTTCTATTAAAAACAATGTTTGGGTTTTAACTGAAAAACTAAAAGAGATGAGAGAAGATAAAATGACTGAGGTGATTCCCATGAAGACAAGGAAAGAGGAACATACTAGCAAGGAAAAGGTAAGAAGTTGATGCAAATTGATGCTAAGGGGCCCAACTCTAGGACTCAAGGGAACATGAAGAAATCGTTTAGGAAAATAAATATTTGCTAATCCTTGTTAATCTCCACTAGAACTTCTACAATCAGGAACTTAAAGCTTCTTATACTTTAAAGAAGATTAAGTATAAGTTCCTCTTTGTTATTTTTCTTTTTGTTTTTTGTTGGTTGGTTGCTATTTGATTGTGCCTTATCTTTTAGTAGAATTTTGTAAGTAGGGTTTTGAGTCCCTTCAAAACCTAATTTACCTATTAATCAAAAACATTGAATACATAGTGGCAAGGTGTAGACATATTATACATGATTATTAATAATTCAATAGTTTAGGTTTGTTTAAGATTTATTGTTGATTTGTAACATAGAGTCATGAACAACGTGCATCATAATATACTCCCATAATACTCCTACTAATTTAATATAATGGAGGTGATTAAATAATGAATTTATTGAGCCTTCACCAATGTGGGATGATGTCAAATGGACAACTGTGTCATAAACAAAAAGAGGAAAGTGATTCTATCAAGTGAAATATCAACAAAACTAGATTTTATTTACATGCAAATTAAAAATTACATTTCATATGATGGACATAATTAATAATCCCTCTTATGATTAAAATAAACCATATGCAAAATATGGAAGACCATTACAAATAATTTTTACTACATTATAAATCATCACTCGTCATCTAAACCCTTATTATGATCACATTAACAAATGTGGTGAGAGAAAATACATAGCTATGATTACATTTCCCCAAATCATTACAAACTACCATGGATACATACTATAAAATGGGGATGTGCATTGAAACCCCTTCCTAATCTTTACAAGATCAATTCTTTCATTTACAACATAGACATACAACATTTAATGCCCGAAAATACATTGTAGACATTCCTAGACCAAAAAGATGGCTTAGTAACCAACCCATGATATGTCAAATGAACATATACTTATTAAAAAACTAATAGCTAACATAAACTACACAAGAAAATAGCTCAAGAATGAATTTAATCAATGCTACATGTTTAACAAGTTGAGATCCACAAAATTGCTAAAAATCACATCTTAGAGCATCCTCAAAAATCAAAACACATAAAAAACCAAGCAAAATATTGAATGGAGCTCTTTTTCATCATTTGAAATGCACCAAATTCTACACCCTTGAGATGAATAGATATTTTGGGGAAGGAGATACCTCTTTTGACAATTGCTACATCAAATTAGGTCATAAATGATCTTTTAGAATGCATAAGTGAGTAGGTGGGATTTTATAGAGAAAAATATGGGGGTTTTAGACTATTTGGGATAGAGGTCTAGGATACCACATACCTAATCTCATTATTGGGATGCTAGAGATCAAGATTCAGAGGTGACACATACCAAGTATCAATTTGTAGGGAAGCTTGCATCTCCAACTTTGATAGGAAGTATAAGAGAAATTATTAGGTGGTGAAGTTCAAAGGTGCACAAGAAAAGGTATCAAGGTAATGATATGGTTGAAAGTCTAACTTTGATTGAATGTATGAAGGAATTGACAATGTTTAATATTCATGCCTGAAATGAAACAAGTACCCATGTAGAAGGATAGATGCAACTCTAAATTTGAAAGGGTAATTAGTAAAAAAAAGAGTTTGGAGTTGAGATTTGGGGATGACAAGTGATGGGTACTTGGGGAAGGGGATCTTTGAAAGTCCAATGCTAATTAAAGACTTAAGTATTTGGTACAAATTTTTGGGGATCAGATTTCATGGATACCAAAGGAATTGAATTGGGGGAGGCTCAAGTCTAAAAGTTTGGCGCATACAATTTTTTGAAGGCATAGGGTCAAGGTTTTGGGGGTTCAAATGGATCATGATATGTCAACATGGGAGGGTCTAATGGTTCAACAACTTGCACACATTTAGAAATTCAACAAAAAGTGCCCTAGACATAAATTTTTGGATTTCCTACAACACTTAACACATGAGGTGTATACATGGGAATGCCACTTAGGCAAAAATGACGTGTAAATACATACAAATATTGCTTAGATCAATTGTATGTGGTGAGAAAAAAAAACCTAAGCACATAAAGGACTAGGAATCAAGCAAAGTATGACACTATAGACTTGAGTTGAATGCACAACATTGACTAATGATTGCATTCCACAATCATTGTAATATTCAAAGGATAGCATATATTTAATAAGAATTGACATCATACATCAAGTAGAACAAACATAAACGATCAATTCAACTCCTAGCATAATGATGATTACACAATATCATATCATTGGTTTTCTCTACTCATAGTATTCAAATGATAACTAAAACATAATGTCAATATCATTTTAACTTTGTATGTAATTAAAGCCTGAACATCTTATAATCAAGAATGCCAAAATTTGCTAAATCCTTTTGAAGATGATAAGTAAATGCTACTCAAATAATGAAATGAATCTCATTCAAAATAGGCGGTTCTAATTCCAAACAATAGGATCCAATATAATTGAATTCAAAAAACTAAGATTCATCATTACAAATATCTACAATTTGCTTATCTTTGCATGGCTAACAAGTCTACTTTGACATGCTATTCAAATGTGATTTATAGCCTACATTTCTATGTACCATAACCAAGGAAGTCCATGATATAGTGATGAATCTAATTTCATTTTGATAACATAATTCAATGCTTAATTCACCTTAATATTTTCTTTGCAAATAAGATCTAATTCAACCATGCAATGCATGCCAAAAAGCCTATCAATCAATCATGCTACAATGACATATTAAATTAATCATAACTTAATGAAAATATTTCAATAAACTCTCATACAATTTCAAGTTAGAAGCTCTGTGATTGCCTCTGAGAGCCCAAGGTCCAAAAAAGAAATAAAATTGACCACAAAAGATGTTCAACTATGCTCCTTTTTATTAAATAGTTCAACCTTTATAAAGCTACAATTTTTTCACTCCAAGTATTAAAAACACAACCACAAACTTTTGGTTGGAACAACATGAAATCACAAGTATTAACAATAAAATACAAAAGTGGTGTTTTGTGGACTTCCATTTTCTTCTTTTAAAGATTTACACCCAAACTTACATTGGCTTTGTTTGTGCATGCCCTTGTTCTTTTCAAAATCTTCATATACCCTTTCACCCATGCATTCAACTATAACAAAATATTTTTTGTTTTCAGTGACACCAAAACTAGCACCTATAGCCCATGCTCTCACGCTGCTCACAAATCACAACCCATCTTCACTCTACTAGCTTCTATGAACATGTATACATTGTTCCCAAATTATAACCTGCAACCATAACTTCTTCACAAATCAATCACTTCAAATTCTAACAACAAATAAGAAACTAAACGACATACAAAACCCCAACTTTTATATATTATAAAAGAGAAATTTGAAAACCACATACAATTGACTAACAAAACTTAACCTAAAAACAACAAACACAATCCATAAATGCTTGATTTAAACTAGAAACTTAACAAGTGTCAATGAACGCTTGATTTAATGACAATGCCATGTTATAAACACCTAGATGGTGCTGAGTTCAACTTAAAAATTAAAAAATAAAATAAAAAAATCAACTAATTGGCATATCCCAATAATGTTTGGTGGTAATAGTTCTCTCTTACCAAGGTGTTATTCTGCAAAACAAAGAAGCCTTCAGTAAAGTGAAACTAGGGTGCAGTGGGTACTGGGCATTGTCAAAAGCTTCTAGTAGAGTAGAGTACGGAGACACTATTTGATCTTTGACCAATGACGATTCACTAACTTCCGAAAACCAAAAAATGGATACCCCCAGGTATCAGAAAACAAAAAATTCCTATTTTTGTATCGTCATAGACAACACGCAACAGCTGATACTGTGTCTGAATGTCAAACAACACAGGCTTTGATTCCGCTCATTGGTATATGAAAAGGAAGTCGACTGGTACTAATCAGCTTAAAGAAATCTAGCCTATCAGTAAAATGGGGAACAAAAACAACTTAATCTATGGATTTGCTGCTCTAATCCATACTTGAAAGAAAGTCAAACATTTCGAACTAACTTTGTCTACATCACATCCGGAGTTCGTGATTTTGGTAGGTCAAAATGTAGCTGGACGAGATTTTCTGCCTGTTTGTGTCAGACATGCACTCAAAGTCAATACTTCTGGTACTTTAAAATGGGTAGAGATGGTCATATTTTCATTGCATATCCATTGCATAGGACAAAATATAAGATAATATTCAAGGTTTCCTCCATAGAGTCTTGGATTGAAGAGCTCTGTAATGGCGTCTGCAACAGGTATGATAGCAGAGGCTTATGTTAATACAAAAAGAACTCCTGCAGAAGGTGAGCAAGACAAAAGCAGAGAGGAAAAGAAGGTGGAGTGTTCATGTGGGTGGGCTATCAAGGCCATCAATGATAAGCTTTGCATGCCTTGCAAAGGAGGAAAAAGCAGATCATGTGCTCTTCATAAACCGGGGAAATAATGGGTCCACATGAATTCGGGCTTCCATGGCTGCCACTGGCAAAGTAGTTATTTGGGGCTTATATGTTGAATATGAATGATATTAATATGTGCACAATTTTTGATTTATACTTTTGATAGACCTGAAGTATTTGAGGAGGACTAAAAGTTTGCATGTAACCTGTTTCAATCAAAATATTATCATTTTTAATATTTTTGAAATGTGTGGAGGACTTTTGACATGGGAATGAACTCTATGTTTGGACTTTGAATGCAATTGTGGTATTCTGTTTTGAACTCAGGATATATGAAGTAGATTACAGTGTTTTGATATTTGATCCAGCTCTGTTTTCTTCACAGTGGTCTCCATGTTGAGCTAAGTGCCACATGGACTGTGCTTAGTCTCTGGAATTGTAGAACTCAAAAGACAGGAAAAAGATATATCTTTCATTTAACTTCCCAGTTATCTGGAGAATAGCAGTAATCTTGTATGATGAGTCTTCATTTATTGGCTTGGCTGCCACAGTGCTAATTTTATTTCCCATTCATTTCTGTTCTTTAGTATTGCTGGTATGATACCCTCTCTGTTTCTCAGCCATTTTCTGTCATGATTTCTGTTATGAACATCTGATTCTTTTGAATTTCTGATCATTGTTTTACTTTTCATGAAGAAACAACTAAGATTTTTATAGTGACAAGGGTCATAAAGCTACAAATTGTGGCACCCTGTAATGTACAGATAGAGCACTAAATAGATAAAATCAGAATGATTATGAATATTTTAATTTGGAGGGTCTAAATTTGATGGTGAAGCTACAAATTGTGGCACCATGTAATTTACACATATAGCACAAAATAGATAAAATCAGAATGATTATGAATATTTTAATTTGGAGGGTCTAAATTTGATGGTAAAGCTACAAATTGTGGCACCATGTAATTTACACATATAGCACAAAATAGATAAAATCAGAATGATTATGAATATTTTAATTTGGAGGGTCTAAATTTGATGGCTGTAATTAAAATTTTAAGAAGATTGGATTGCATGAAAGGGAAGATTTTAGAGGAACTGTCAAAATCTAAATAGGATTATTCTGATTAAACATTTGGAAGGTAATTTTGAATGAATAACATAAAAATCTTTTTTCATTAACATATAATATAAATTAATTAATATTAAAAAAATTGAAATTTTTGAGAAGATTAAGATGTTGCAGGTCAAAAACCTGGGAGGAAAAGATATCTAGCAACTTATTGTTTGGCCAATACAGCGATAGCAGAGCAAAAAAGTTGCCAGTACCAATTTCTTTTATATTCAGTATGAATGCCCATTAGCAATTCTAATACCATGCATACATAAGAGTAACTTTTTTCCTCTGTTTTAACTCAGTTTGAAGTCAGGGTAGTATTCTGGTAGTTGGTATGATATCTCCAGAGTCTAAAATCATAGTCTTGTTGTAGACATGTACACCTAGAAACTAAACTTTCACTAAATAGCCTAAAAGAAGAAAACCTTGTGCCTCTGTTTCATTGTGAATATTGTTTTAAGGAATTCCTACACATTGATTGATAACCAAAGATAATGGCTCTGTTTTGAATTTGGCCTCAATCTATGGCAGCTAAGTCCTGGTTTGAACCCAGTTTGGATATGCAGGTCAAGATGAAACCCTCTAATCCTCAAGGCCTGTGTGTTCTATCAAAACCACTGGTCCTCCACAGGGAAATTGGAATCTAAGTTTGAACATTGATGGCTTGTGAAGTAGTCAGGGAGAGGAATCAAATTATTGACAACCTTATCTTTGCAGCTTTGTCCTCAAGTAGTGAGGTTCCTCTGTTATTTAAATTAATAGAGAATACATTTAAACAATATACAGTATTATTCCAGATGTCCAAGAAACATTGCATATCCAAGACAAGCCTTCAATAGCACAAATTTAAATTTTATTGACTTTCAAAACATAATATGCTACAATAGGTTTTATTTCTTCTTCTGACAGAAAAAAGACTTGTGTTCTCTTGAATAAACAATTTTAAGGAGCGGATTTCTAAAGTTTATTGATACAACAATTCAAAAGCTCTAGTAAAGATGAAGTAATTATTGTATTTGTCAGGTCACCTGATCTAATGATTTATGTATAAATGCTCTAAAATCAGTTCAAGAAGTTTCTCACATCTTTCTAGGCCCACAAATAGCCCACCTCAACTGAAGAGAATAGTCAACATGGTGATTTTTGCAAGCCCTTTTGTCTAGGACATTTATAACTATTTATTTTACCATTTTTTGTCTAAGACATTTATAATTATTTGTTTTAGTATGTTTGATAATTCTTATTGAACACCCTCTTTAGACACATTTCAAGTCTTTTTTTTTTTAATTTTATCAATTTTATTAATATACATAATATTTTCTTGAGCATGAACAAATGATAATAGTGGGTAGGAAAGTGATGATGGGGGACCGCATGAAACGAGGTTCAAACTTTTCCATTAACGGTAACTTTTTGAATTTTTCTGCCCGTTTTGTACAGAATAATGGCGTTCTTGTTGCTCCAAGGCCTTCTTCGGCTGTTGTTCCTAATGCATCTAATGAAGTTTTCAATAGATTTGATCTGGGTTCTTATGAAAAGTCTTTTTTATCAGCAAAAAAGGATTTGTTTGGCATGGCTAATGGCTCTTAGGGTTTTCCTAGGTCTGTTTTTCATAATGGTGCTTGGATTCCTGATCAACATGCTACCATGTTTCCTAATACAAACATAATGAGCAAATCAGGTTCTTTTCGATTGTGGGAAGATGTGGCTTTTGACCGTCTTGCTTCTCAATTTTTTGTGGATGAAGTCCATTCATCTTTTCCTAACAACATTCCCTTGAAGTTATCTTTTCCAAATAATATTGTTTTAGATTAGGATCTTTATCAACGTCATCTAATGAAGCAGAGGCTCTTTCAGGCTCATAAACATAGTCCATCTCTGGCTACTTTCCCAAATAATGTTTCTTTGGGCAAGGGTTCTTCTAGCCCTTTGTTTGACTCGAAGGGTCAGGGTCAGCAACAAAGGAGACGTTGGGTGTTGGCGGGTAAGAATTTTAATAGCTCTTCCATGAAGAATTTTGTTGTGCTTCCAAATAACTTGTTATCTACTTAGTCTCAAGATTTGAAATATATAGCTCTTATTTATAAGTTCTGGAATTTTTCTCCCCCAATTGCTGAGCTTCAATCTTTTCTTTTATATGATTGGGAAGGGGTTTCCAAAGTTTTTTACATTGACAATGGCAATGGTTTTTTCGTAGTTTTGTTCTCTTCGAAAAAGTTTAGGGATTTTGTTTATAAAGTTAAATCCTGGGTTTACAGGGGATCTGGTTTGTCTATTCAACCATGGCAACATAACTTTAACCCTCGAAAGGCTACTGTTTGGTTTATCCCCTTCTGGGTGCAACTGCATTCTTTACCTCTAGAATACAGAGAGCCAGGCACTGTTGAAACTTTGACGAACCATTTAGGCATTTTCTTGAAGCTTGATTTATCCTTTTTTCAAAATCCTCATCTTTTTGTTCGATTCTGTGTTTTGTTGGACATGGCTCGACCTTTTCCACATGTTAAAACTAGATCTAATGCATGGTTCTTCAATCAGAAAGTGTTTATTGAGACTCCTTTTAATGTGTGTAAATTTTGTCATATTTTGGGTCACAAGACCAGATCTTGTAAAGGAAAAACAAATTCAGAGAAATTATTTTCTCCTTTGGTTAATCATCCTGTGGATTGTAAGGGTAGTGAAAGTCCCCTTATTGTTCGGGATCTTTCTCCTCTTTTGGAAAGTGAAAAGGGCTTGGTCACGGTTTGTTCTGATCACTCTTCTTCTTGTTCTTGTTGGGTTGTTCCTCCGCATCAAGCACAAAATATTGGCTTGGATTTTGGAGGATTGACAACAACAAGAAAGTTTTATGTGCATTTTCCTCCTATACCTCATTTTTCTCAATTGTTTACTCCCAACCATTCTCTTCATCTTTATCTACCTAATTTAGTGGTCTCTTTCCAACAAGTTTTCTCTATTGCTTCTACATTGTTTTGTTTCATTCCTGCTGACAGTAAGCAACTTGTTTTGGCAAGTTCTAATGAATTTTGTGAGAATGTTCAATCTATGGGTCCTCTTGATTTTTTGGAGATGAAAACCTTGTTAGAAGATGGTAATATTGAGGGGCTCTCTCAAAATTCTTCTCATTTGATGGCTCCCTCGTTTGAGGAAGTTTTTGAGGAAATTGAGGAAGATCCAATTTCCATTAATAGGCCAGTTTTATCTGGTCTTTTACCTGGATTTCAAGGGGAGGATGTTGGCTTAAGTTCATTGGTGTCTCTTAGTAGTGAGTTGGAGTTGGGGAAAGGTAGTGTAGATTTTGATTTTTCTTAGATTATTTCTCTTTTTCAAACCCCTGCTCTTTCATTTAATGAGCAAAAATCTCCAAGTAAAAGGGGCAGGAAGTCAAATGTGGTTAAATTTCAAGAGGAAATTGCAGTTGGTAGGCAGTTGACTCTGGATGGTTGTATTATAAAGGACTCGTCCTGTGCTTTTTTAACTCTTGCACAAGAGTTAAAGAATGGTTATGGTCTTGATACTCGTGTAGTAACCATAAACTTTTCACCAGTTCTCACTAAATCCCCTGGAAAACAGGGAAGGAAATCGAATGTTGTTAAGATGTGAGAGAAGGAAGTAAGTGCAGTGGCTTCGGATTTGAATGAGTTGGTGATTGTTAGTGATCAGGTTATTTTTGATTCCACTCAAAACCCTTATCCTTTGGCTCAAAAATCTCTGGGAAAAAGGGGTAAGAAATCAAATGTTGTCATATTGCAAGAGGAATCAGGCATGAATTGTCAAGTTGTTTTAGATGGTAGTATTAAAAAATGATTGAGGGGAGCAAATTGTTCCCTGAAGTTTGAATGAGGATTATTACGTGGAATGTTAGGGACATTAATGACCCTAACAAAATAGCTCGCATCAAGCATCAAATTGATGCTTCTGGAGTGAATATAGTGTTACTTTAGGAATCCAAGTTGTCCCAAGAAAATTTTGATTGTTTCATAAAGAAATGGGTGAGGTGGAATGTATGTTTGTCTATTGCTCAAGGAGCATCAGGGGAATTGATTTTTTTGTGGAATCCTAAGACTATCGTAGTGGAAGCTTCAACAAATAATCAACATTGGCAGTTTCTGAAGGTTGTTCATTTTGATTTGAGTTTTGGTCTTTTCAATGTTTATGCTCCTAATTCTACTGCTGGCAATAAATAGTTGTGGGAAGAGCTAAATCAATCTTTGAGTCAATTATATTCTCAAAATTTGATTTTAGCAGGTGATTTCAATGCGATCCTTAGTTATTCTAATAAAAAGGGTGGTATTATTCCTCAAATTTTTTTGGAGGATTTCAATGAGTTTGTAAGTAATAATGCTTTGAATGATGTAAAGCCAGGAAATGGAAATTATACTTGGACAAACAAGTGTAGGGATTTTTTTCAAATTGATGTACACTTGGATAGATTTTTAATCTCTCCTTCTTAGATCAGTCTAAAATTTTCTTTATCTTCTGAGATTCTGCCTTTGGTGGGATTTGGTTACTTTCCTTTAGCTTTATATATTGATAATAAAAAGGTTGTTTCTCAATCCAAATCCTCCTTTAATTTTGAAATGATGTGGTTTAGGCATCCTGATTTTGTGAATTTTCTACATGAATGGTGGATCAAAGCCCCTATGGTGGATGGTACTTTCATGTTTCGTTTGTTATGCAAGCTTAAGCATGTTAAGGGAAAGATTAAATAGTGGAATGTTACAATTTTTAAGAATGTATTTCATCAAAAAGAACTTGTTTTTAAAAAGCTTACAGAGGTTAATGAAGATATTATTCAAAATGGTCTTAACACAGGTTCTTTTGATTAGCAAAAAAGCTACAAGTTGAATGGGAAGAGCTTGCAGCTAGAGAAGAGGTTTATTGGCATCAAAAGTCTCCGGAATTGTGGTTAAGAGAAGGGGATAAGAATACAAAGTTTTTTCACATATCAACTTAGGTTAAAAAGTATAAGAAAGCTATTTTCTCCATCTTGGATAGTCAAACTAGGGAAAACTTAGTCAAAGAGGAAGATATTTAGTGTGAAGGGGTTTCTTTCTTCTCAAAATTGCTATCAGCTTTAGGTAGAAAGTCAGCTTAGATTGATTTGGCTAAAAGTGATTTGTTGGATACTATTCCAACACTTGTTTCTTAGGAGGATAATGTACATCTACTTAAGCCTTTTGTTCTTGATGAATTGAAAGCATTAGTCTTTTCTATGCCTCTTGACAAAGCTCTAGGGCCAGATGGTTTTACTGCTAGCTTTTTTTACAAATGTTGGGATTTTATTGCAAATGATTTGTTGAAAGCATTGGAAGAGTCTAGGAGTTCGGGTAGTATGTTGAAGGAATTCAATCTGACTCACATAGCTCTTATTCCTAAAGTGAACACTCCATCCTTCTTTGCTAACTTTAGGCCCATTTTTCTCTATAACACAGTTTACAACTTTTTTACTAAAGCAATTTAAATGAGATTGATCGATATCATTCTAAAAGTTATTTCCATTAAGCAGGGAGGTTTTGTCCCTGGCAGAGAAACAGTTGAAGGTGCTATAGTTTCTTATGAAGTATTGCATTCCATATCTTCAAACTCTATTTTTTGCTCTAATCATCAAGCTGGATATGTCAAGAAGGTGTATGATCAAGTGAATTGGGACTTTTTAATGCAAATTTTGAGAAAGTTTGGTTTTCAAGAAAAGTGGTGTAAATGGATCTATTCTTTGTTGTCTGGAGCAAAGTTTTCAGTTTTCGTCAATGGTATTCCCTCATGCTTCATCATTTCAACTCAGGGGGTGAGACAAGGTGATCTGTTGTCTCCTTTCCTTTTTATCATTTTAGTTGAAGCACTAAGTAGGTCTATAAATCATGCACATGCACATGCACAAAATCTTGTTAGAGGAATTAAGATTCCATCTACAGATATATCAGTGACTCATTCTTTGTTTGTTGATGATACACTTCTTTTTGGCATGACTACAATATTTGAAGCAAAGCAAATTAAGGTTTTGTTGGATAAGTATACCTTGGCTTCGGATCAATGTGTAAATGCAAATAAATCTAAAGTATATGTTCTTAACACTAAGCCTTTGTTGAAAGATAAAATTATTTAGCTTTTGGGTTTTTAAGAAGCTGAATTACCATGCAAATATTTGGGCATTCCTTTTTTCTTTGGTCCAAATAGGATTTCTTACTGGAACAAGGTCAATAGTAGTATGCAAAATAGAATTGATAATTGGAAAGGGTGTTGCTTCTCTCTTTCAGGGAGAATTTTATTGGTTAAGTCAGTTTTATCCTCAATTCCAAACTATTTTATGGCGGTCTTAAAGGCTCCTAGATCTGTAATTCTTACTATTGAGAAGATGATTTGTTCATTTCTATGGAAGGGAAATTTGGATAACAAAAAGAAATTCTGCTTATTTCTTTGGAAAAAGTTTGTAGAGATAAAATTAAAGGTGGGACAAGAGTTCATAATTTGGGTTCAAGAAATTTGGCTTTGGGGGAAAAGTTAGTTTGGCACATGCATGATAAAACTCATTCTAAGTGGTGTAAGATCATGTAATCTAAATATTAGATTGTGGGGATTCGGAGTGCATTTTCACTATTTCTAACTGTCCACAAGGCTTAACAATGTGGAATTTTATGTTGGTATGTAGGAAAGTTATTTCTCCTCATTTAACTTGGGAAATGCATGATGGCCTGAAAGAAAATTTCTAGAGAGATGCTTGGAATGGTTATCCTCCTCTTTATTCGCAGTACGATTTTCAGTCTACTAAATTGTATTAGTCACAAAATTTGGGTTGGAAAGTTAGTGATTATATTTATAGTTTTGATTCATATGCATGGAAAGTTGTATGGAAAGATTTGAAACATCCCTCAATACCTGACATTCAACAAATGGATTTAATTAGGATCTTAAGTGAAAGAGTGGTATTTAGTATTGCTAAATCAGATAAACTAATTTGGGCTCCCTCTAAATCGGGGAACTATTCAGTAAAAATGGGGTATAAGGTTGTCAGGAATATGGAAGCTTAAGTTCAACTAGAAAGAGCCATGCCTTTTTGTTGGAATTTGGTGGTACTCCCTAAGGCAAGTTGTTTTTCTTGGTTAGCACTAAAGACAAAGTTTTGACAAGTGATAGGTTAGTGAAATTAGGAATAGCTGCTCTTTTCAACTATGTGCTTTGTGATACAATTTCTGAAGAGGTTGATCATCTTTTCTTACATTGTCCATTTGCTAATGCTTGTTAGGAGTTTGTGAAACATAAATTAGGTTGGTTTTCTCCTTCACCATTTAGTATTTGGGAAATGTTCACAAGCTGGCCTATTTTATACAAAAGTTCTTTATTTGCATGTTTATGGAAATCCATTCCCTCTTCAGTGGTTTGGTGTATTTGGTGGGAGAGAAATAAAAGGATTTTTTCATAAAGAAACCTCAAATATGGATCAAGTGTTGCTGATCTTGTAAAGGTCAATATGTGAAGTTGTAAATACTTATGTACATAATTCAAAACATGTTGGATCAAAGTTTATAGATTGGGACTCTAAGCAGTTGAAGGCTTGGCCTTCACTTGGTATCCCATTCAAAGGGAATAGGCAACCGAAGGATAATGTTAAACATGATAGGAAAAAGGTTGTTTGGACTCCCCCTACTATTGGTTTTGTAAAATTAAATTTTGATGGTGCATCTCAAGGGAATCCTAGGAAGCCAGGTGCAAGGGTTGTGATTAGAAATCATTCTCGGGAACTCATTGGAGCAAAAACTGTTCATCTTGCTGTTGACACAAATAATCAAGCTAAAGTTCAAGCTTTGCTTATTGGGTTGTAGTTTATTAACATCTCGAATATTCAAAAGTTTCAATTTAAGGTGACTTATTACTCATTATAAATGCATGTAGGAGAAGAAGTTCCTCAAATTGGAAGATACAATATGTTTTGGAATAGGTTTGGGTTTTTCTCAATTCTCTAGAATCTTTTGATCTAAATCATGCCTATAGGGAAGGAAATTATGTGGCAGATCATCTTGCAAGTATTGGTTGTGAACAACATGAGAGTGAAATTTCTTATGGATTGAACTCAAACTTGAGCAATACACCTCTTCAAGATTTGATCAATTTGGAGAAAGCTAGGCTTTCTTAATCTGCCTCTTTTTTACCAACATTTTTTTTATGGTTGTAAGAGTTTTGATTTTGAAAATTTAAAATTTCAATGATTGCAACTTTTTTGTTATTCATAATTTGCTTTAATCATTTTTGATGATTAGATTTGGAAATTTTGGAGGCATGATTTCTTCTAATGCTAAAGCTTTTAAGGATGTCAGCTGGAGGATGATTGTGCAAAGGAATAGGTGAGCTATTGATTGTTCAAAATGGGTTTGGCGTTGAAACATGTGTTACTTGTTTCTGAGGTGGCATTACAGTTGGAGGGGATGGTTTGCTTGTGTATTCAAAGCTGGTTTGTCCTTGGTTCAAGGATTCGTAGGCTGCAGGTTTCATCATTTATTTTTATGCCTTAAAAAGTTCTGATGGCATGTGGTACCTTCATGTTGCATTGCACTTCTCATAATGGCCGTATTTTGCTATTATATGGAGAATGATGGAATTAAATCGGAAATTTCAACTAATTTTAATCATGGTAAGGATTGCAGCCTTCTATACGTGCGAGTTGTTTGTCAAGATTTTTGATGGCACACATTTTGAAATGATTTCAATTCATTTTAAAGCATTTGTTGAGATACTTTCTTTGCAAGAGTTTCTTAGTTCTTCTTCATCAAATAGCAGAGGTTCTTGTTATCTTCCGCATCGATAGAAAACACATGGTTGCAATCTTCTAGCGCTATGTTGGTAAAACTTTCTAATCTAAGTTGCTAGTCATTTGCAAAGTTTGTGTTGGGTTTCTCGGTTTAAGTTTTCGTCGAATGTTTATTTCTGGGGTGTTTTGAAATCTTTCTGGATAATTCAAAGCTGCTATATGTTTTTTCGAGTGTGTAATTTATGTCTGGGAGATTCATTGCATGCTTTTGGTTATGTCAGAAGTCTTTACCTAGCTGTAAGTTCCTGGGTCTGGGAATTGTTTTCAAGCTAAATTAAATCTAGGTTTTGTAAGGAGAGTGTAGACACTGAAATCTGGTTTAAGCCTGCGACTTCAATATTCTTAATAATCCTTATTTCTTCCATGGTCATGATTAAATAATGTCAATTATTTAATTATTCTTTAAGGTCTTCATTTCTTCTATTAATTAAATAATTTTAATTATTTAATTAATTCACACTTTTCTTTATTCCAACTGATTAATTAAATAAACGCTTTTTATTTAATTATATTACTAATTAACCTTAACCTTCTTGTCAAATTTAAAAAATTCTTATTTAATTTACCTTCATCATATTTCAACTATAATTAAATAAATTCTTTTATTTATTTAATTATTCATTTAAACCCCTTCATCATTTAATTAAATAAATCTTGTTTATTTAATTATTCTTCAAATATCAAATCTTGAATTAAATGAATTATTTAATTCATAAATCCTATTTTACCACATTCCTCTATATTTAGATAATTGTACAAATTATCTAAGTATTCACTCTTACTCGACTTGACATCTATTTTAATCGTTCAGTTAACTCTTGATTTAATGTCTGAGTGGCTTTCTCGAGTTATCTCTTTGTCAAATCATTCAAATCATCCAGTTTTAACTCAATTGCGTGTACATGCAGATTAATTAAATATTCCTATTTAATTAATTAAACCTTGTGCGTGCATTCGAACAAAGAGTTATTTTAATCCATCTTCATCTTTGTCATGCAAAGATAATTCTTCTGTTTTCGAATACCAAACTCAAAGATTAAATCAATTATTTAATATTTAATTCTATTTCTAATTTGTATCACTCATGTCACTACTAATAGTTATCATAATGCATGTCTAATCTATTGATCTCATCCGTCTGTTGATCTTTTGATCCTGGCCTGTCGTTCGAATAATCAATTTTCTATAAATTGATCTATCATTCTTCATTCCAATCTCTCTCGAAATCTTATGACTTTTTGGAGCAACTATCTTGAATCTTCTTGTTTTGCTAAATCATAATCCTTAGGCTATACTTGCACAAAATTTTGAAAATCTGAGGGAAATTATACTACAACGATAAAATGGAGAAGGGCAATCGAGATGATACATGGAATTACGTACATATTGGGTGAGATTGTTCAGTTTACTTATGTTTTTATTTTCCTTTGTTCTCTATTGCTTAGCTTAGATAGATAGCATTAGAGTTTTAGATTGCATTGCATGTTTTCTCTGATCTGTTTCTTCTACATTTTTCTAGTCATTACATTTGGTGAACCTGACGTGAAGACACCATCTTCGCATATCCATAGACTTTTATTTTAATTTTGTAGGTTTTTGTACGGAATGATGCATCAGCTTGAGGAAACACTGCAATTGACATTCAGAGATGCATTAGCTTGGCAAAACGACGCAATTGACGTTGTTGGCCGCATCTGTGAACGAAAATGACACATCTGAGAAGGAATCACACATCTGTCATTTTCTGAGCCGCAATTGATTGGTCAAATACTGCGACACATTTGACAAAGAAAATGACACATCCGACTGGTATTGTTTTTAGGTTTTGGACTTTCAATTTACAATTTCCTTTTGTCTTTTTATTTTCACTAATCTTCTATTTTTAGTGTGTCTTGAGGAGTTAACGAAGTTTTTGCAGATCGATAATCAAAGATCAATATCAAACTACTAACGAATCTTTCTACAGAATGCATGTCGAAGACCCTAGTTAATTTTTGAAACAGATTGTTTGGTAGTATAGCAAATCTTTCATTTGGATTAAAATTAACAAGTGTCTACTATGTTTGGTGTGAAAGCATGATTGTGTAATTACCCTCACGATTTGTTACATTGAAGTATCCTCTCCCCTTGCGCATCCGTGTGATCTTGGGTGTAAGAGAAACAATTACCAATTCTAGAACTTGGGCATGTTCTGGTGGGAAAAAATACTCACCCCAGGATGACTTAGACCAGTAGCACCTTGAACCCGAGGCACTTCTAGTGGGTATATAAAAGTGGATTCTTGGGGAAAGCCCAAGAATCACGTGTATGGTTCCGACGAGATGGATTCTAAAGGGGACTCTCGCCACATGGATCATGCCCTATGAACGAAATGCCCTAATTAAACACCTTTGTTTGTAGTGTCCAAAATTCTTCTATTTATTGGTGCAACAGGTCAGACCTGTGAAGTCATCTCATATTCTTACGGTTCATGTGTAGAGATGAAGGTATGCCATGGGATGTTCATGGGTACTATAGCTTGGCTGCCCCAAATGACATTAATGAGCTGTGGAGGGGAGCTAGAGGGGTCAAGCTACTAATCATCCACCTTGAATAAGCATAGCTAGGGAAACCCAAGTGAGAACTCAGTAAATATTGTCCTTCATAGCCTAGGATGTGCTTGTCTATTGCCAAATTCAACGTTCTTTGAGTCCAAAATCAAACTAAAAACACTTTGTCTTATGATTATCTTTGTTTTTCAGAACTTGATCACAGAAAACAACGTCAATTTTATATCTCAATTCACTAAAAATATAGCAGAGTCACAATTGTTCACTAGAGAGTCGCAATTGATTTATTGAGTCACTTTTGTTTAGTCTAGGGTCGCATTTTCCAGATTTGCTTGCATTTCCTCTGTCCAAAACTACATTTGTCTTCAAGAATCGCACTTGTGATATTTTGTGACGTATCTGACAAAGTGAGCCGCAACTGTAGTATCAAACGACGCATTTTCCACTATCACAAAAATTTTACCAGTATGTAAGTCTAGGAAAACCACATCTGTTACAATCTGAGTCACAACTGCATTACGAGTCACATCTGTAAGAAACTTAACCACATCTGCTAGATTCATACACTGAACTTTACTAGAAACACGTAACTAATTGATAGAAAATTGCAATTGTGAAACATAACTGCATTTGATAAATTCTGCGACACATTTTCTAGATAATTTGAAAATCAAAATTCACAAGCACTGTCCAATCAACATTATCATATTAGTATTTTATCTGTCTTACTTGTCCTTGGATAGAAACCTGAAATGATTTTCTCAATTTTGCATCCTTTAGGTATCATTTAGTCATTACTATAGTCATTCTGATTTTGAGTTTTACTTTCATCTTTGAGTACATATTTCCTTTAGATTTAAACTTCTAGGAAAGTTAGTTTTACAAACTTTAGGATAGGTTCACCATCTACACTTTTGAAAAATCATAGCGTTAACAAAATCTATCATTGAACCTAGTCCTATCATCTTATCCTTTGTCCTACAACGAGTTCTCCTAGCTCACCAGTCTAGTTAGGAAACTCAACTTTTCTTTGATCCTCGTCCTACATTGGTTCCTTGATTTAACTAAATTGACGCCTTGGTTAGACTTTAGGTAGTTGGTACCCCCGTCTCGAGTTTACAAAATTGATTACCGTAGAAGTTTTCTTAGAATTTGCATCTTTAGATATTGTCATATTAGACTAGTGTCATCCTAGAACTTTCCTTATTTTTCATTCATAAAATCCCAAAAACATAGACTATAGTCATACTGTCCATAGACATAGTTTTACATTCCTTACATATCGAACTTATCTTACATGGTTGAAACTAGGTCTAAGAAAAGAGAGAGAGAGAAAAGATGTCAAACCCAAACGAATCCATTAATCCATTCTCCACAAGACCTCACAGGACTTTATTAGAAAAATTCACCACTAGAAATACTCAAGGACACATTATAGTAGAGGACATAGAGGCTGCGGCACAGGACCCTGAGTTTGCCTCTTTTGTAGATGAGTACCTATCAAATGATCATCAATGATACTTAGCCAAATTGCTAGCTGAAGGCACTACCTTACCCACAGGATTCGATATTAGCACCTTATAAACTCAACCTACACAAGGGACAAATACAACAACTGCCAATACTAATATACCTCAGGTAAATACAACCATACCATCTGGCATACCTACACAGAGTACAACATTCCATACATCTCCATTTGGTACATCTGACATGACATTAGGATTTAATTTCATTGTGGGGGCATCATCGTCCACTCCCTTCGGTCCTCTTGTTGGGAGTAAAAGTTCTATAGCATCAACTTCTACACCAAATGTCAGTGTCATGAGTACCATACCATAGTTAACAACCATACCTAGTGTTCACGTCATAGGTACCATACCTTAGTCAATGACCATACCTAGTGTTCAAACCACTAGTACTATACCAAATATTACACAAACAAGAGGCATTCCCTCATTCCAATATGGAAATCAGAATCCATCTTCCCAGATTGGCAGTCAGAATACATTCACAAAGATTCTAAATTAGAATCCGTTCTCTCAGATCGGTAGCCATAATCCATTCACACAGACTCCAAGTCAAAACCCATTCACATAGATTTTGAATCAGAATCCATTCTCCTAGATTCCAAGTCAACACCAATTTACACAGATTTTGAATCAGAATCCATCCTCCCAGAGCGGTACTCAGAATCTGTTCACACATATCCCAAGTCAACACCAATTTATGCAGATTCTAGACTAGAACACGTTTACCAACATTCTAAATCCAAACCCACCTCATATACCAATGTTCAATTGAAACCCATCACGAGACCTTGGATTTCAAAATACATACACAAATCCACATAACCCACCCAACACATCATTGACCCAGGTTGACATCTTACAAACACAAATGCATGCACTACAAACATAGATGGATAACATGGCAGTGTCAACTAATAAATCCTTTTCAACAAAGGACATATGCCCATTCCCCTTTGATAGATCATTGTACATGACTCCTTTCCCTCATGGTTATGTCATACCGAAACTCCCTAAATACAATGGAAAACAAAATCCAATAGAACATATAAGGGATTTTTCTAATATATGCATAGATGTCGCTTATGACCCCACATATCTTATGAGACTATTTCCAAGAAGTCTTGTAGGAATTGCACTAGAGTGGTTTTCAGGTCTAGACTATGGCATCAGATTTTGGGGTGAACTAGCTGAGAAGTTTGTTGAGAAAGTCTCTTTCAACATAGACCATGAGATAAATATTGCAAACTTGTGTCACACAACACAAGATGAAGGTGAAACATTCATCACTTTCTTCCAGAGATGGAGGACTATAGCTAGCTGGTGTCCTATCAATGATAAAAAAAAAAATTTGGTCTCACAACAAAAGCATCACCAATGATGGGGTAGTTGATGCTAAAAATGTACAAGCAGGACCAATCATCACATTACAAGGACCTAACACTTCTACCAACATGCTTAATGTTGTCAATCAACCTCCCAACATGGTCCAAAATACTCAATGTCCGCAACAACAAATGAGGTTTCAAAAACATGAGTTCACTCCCTTAGGGGAACCCATCGAGTCTGTATTCAAGCAACTATTACAACATAATCTTATACAGCTACAAGAGCCAAGACAATACAATCCAGGACAATTTAAACTAGTTTGGTGGGATGAAATCTCCTTTTGTGATTATCATAGAACTAAGGGACATAACCTACAAAATTATTTCCAACTGAAAAATATCATACAGGATCTTGTCGAAAGGAGAATAATTGAAGTTAGTGGACAAAAACCAAAGTCATCAAACACTCATCATCAAGTATTTTATGATCCACTACATGACCATGGGAAAGGAAATGTTCCCAGTTCGAGTACTAAGACCAATATGTTAGCCAACTATGCGAGTATCAAGCATGATTATAATAGTGGCAAAAGCATTCATCACCTCCGCGCCGCCGATGAGAATATCAATACAAATCCTGAGTGCGCGGTCAATACTCATCGTACTAAGATCACTATCCAAGGCCCTCCATCGCAAAAAACACCATAGCCTTCCAAGTCACAATATAACCTACTTGACTAGTTGGGGAAGACCCTAGCCCAAATCTCAATTTTGGAACTATTGTGTATCTCTCCTGAGCATCGATCCATTCTAGATAAGGCTTTACAAAACACCACTATCCCAAATGATATCAATGTCAATCATTTCTAGGAAATGGTGGGCTACTTGACCGATAATCATCATGCCATGTTTTCTGAACAAGACTACACAACTGAAAAGACAAACCATAACTACCCTTTACATCTTGAAGTCCTTATTGATGACACCAAAGTTAGATGAGTTTTGGTAGACGGAGGAGTAGGGTTAAATTTGTGCACTTTAAAATTGATTAATGCATTAGGTTTCTCAGAAGCATGCATAGACACAACTAAAAGTATTGTCATTAAAGCTTATGATGATGAGGAATGAAAATCAAAGGGGGTGGTAACACTTCCTATCAGAATTGGTCCTCCAGTAATGGAGACAAAGTTCTAGGTCTTGAATCTCACCCTTCCTTACAACCTTCTGCTAGGAAGACCATGGATTCATGCCATGAAGGCGGTCCCTTCCACATATCATCAATGTCTCAAATTCCCTTACAATGGAACTGAAGTAACTATAGATGGTGACCCAGATCCATTCCAATATTGCACCAATCTAAAAGAGATCCCCCAAAGCCAAGTGCAGGTAAACTAAGAGGCTTCATCGTCCATTCCATCTCCCTATGTTGATCCATCCAAACTCACTTGAACATCTATTTCACCCTCAATTCCTACCACTCCTAGGGTTCAGATCCAAGAAAAGGGTTGTGGAGAGTATTGCATGAAGACATCTTATTGTGTTAGCCATTTGATTTCTCTTAAGTCATATGGTTTACCTATATCAGATAGGAGACAATCTATGGTCACTATACATGTTCCTCCCACAACAACTTTCACTAAATGGGGAGAATTAAGCAAAGAGGCTGTAAATACAGAAGATGTCACCTCCTGGTTATATAGAGAAGATGATGAAGAACCTCTCTCACTTGCTCAAATTCCTATAGATCTATATGGAAAGGGTTTCACAATCATGCAGAGCAAGGTATATAATGGACATAGTGGTTTAGGCTTAAATCAAGATGGGAGGATTGAACTAATCTATGTTTCTCAATGGCCAAAAGGTGTGGGGCTTGGGTTTCAACCGATTCAGATTGGAGATCCTAGTACCACATCACCCTTAATTGAGGAAGTAAGTGCTTCAGAAGATATTAAGACACCTCACGAACCATCGTACCTATATTACTGTGACTCCCTCGACTCCAAAGACTATGAGTGGGATTCGCTATCCTTTACCTCTTGCATGGACCTTGACAAGCTATTTGGAGAACTTGACTTAATGTTAAGATCCTCACCAAATCCATTGAATTCCCGTCCACCAAAGAAAATGAAAAAAGAGGAATTGTTTAAACACTACTATTGGGAATCACTTGATCCTACCTCTTGGCAACCTAATCCATCTATTTTAGATAACCAAATCTTGGCATTAGGCCCAACTCTTAATCCACCTAGATCTAAACCTAAGAGAAAATAGGACTTAGTACAAGACTTTTGTGACCATATGAACAAATCAGTCCTTACCTTGACCCCATTAAACTTTGATAACTTCGACAATGACATGCCCTTAGTCTATCCCCAACTCATTGATTGGGACCAACAAGACACACCTATCTTAGACATTTTTGAGAATGACGAAGCAATTGCCGAGTTCCTGGGATTACGAGAAGGAATACCTAGTGGTGATCACAAGGCTGGTTTTACCATTGACTTGGACAATAAGGCATATTTTGGGGAATCTGTTCAACCCTCCATTCGCAAAAATGAGAAAAATAATAAATAAGATAAAAAGGATGAGTCTCTAGGTGAAAACTGAAAGGCGCCTCTAGACAATGAAAAAGTAAAAATAAAGGATACATTCGAAGGCGAAAACCTCTCAGAGGCACCTATGGATGGAGGTTTGGACATTCTCCCCATTACATAGGAAAAGTCACCCATGCTTGTTGAAGAATCAATAAAATTTAACATAGGAACAAAAGAGAATCCTCGACTGGTTTATTTTGCAGCGTCATTGACAACAAAAGAGCAACCAAAATTCCACAACTTCTTTGTACATAGACAAATAATTTTTTCTTGGTCATATGTATACATGCCTGGGTTGGATCCTGAATTTGTTCTACATCACTTACCCTTACAACTAGGTGTCAAACTAGTGAAACATAAATTGAGGAAAATGCATCCACATATTGCTTTACTAGTCAAGGCAGAACTCAAGAAACTGTTAGACGTTGGTTTCATTAGATCAATCAACTATGTAGAGTGGATTTCCAATATTGTACCATTCACTAAACCAATAGGGGGCATCCGCATCTACACTAATTTCAGAGATATCAACAAGGCATGTCCTAAGGACGACTTCCCTTTTCCTAACATAGACATGATAGTAGACATGACAGTAGGGTATGAGATGTTGTCCCTTATGGCTAGATTTTCAGGATATAACTAGATCATAATTGCAACTAAAGACCAACCTAAGACAACTTTCACCTGTCCTTGGGGAACACATTGCTGGAATGTTATGCCCTTTGGACTCAAAAATGCTGGAGCAACCTATCAATGCGCCATGACCACCATCTTTCATGATCTAGTACACACTCTTATGGAGGATTATGTCGATGACCTTATAGTTAAATCCAAGACAAGGGTAGAACATTTACAGGTTTTAGACAAGATATTTCAAAGGCTAGAGAAGTATAAAGTGAGACTCAATCCCAAGAAATATGTGTTTGGAGTCAGGTCAGGAAATCTTTTAGGCTATATCATTTCCAGACAAGGCATTGAAGTGGATCCGGCCAAGGTAAAAGCAATCGTAGACATGCCCCTGGCAACTAATCTCAGTCAACTAAGGACATTACAAGGAAGACTACAATCCATTAGAAGATTTATAGTGTAATTAGCAGATAAGACACATCCTTTTCAACATCTACTTAAAAAAGGGGTACCCTTTACATGGACAACTAGGTGCGGAGAGGCTTTTCAACTAATTAAAGAATATTTACTCACACCACCAGTCTTAATGCCACCTGTTGAAGGACAACCATTGATTCTTTATATTACAACAACCCATTTATCACTTAGAGCATTGCTTGCAAAGAATGACGATGAAGGTCATGAAAGGGCAGTCTATTATATCAGTCGGACTTTGGTAGGTTATGAGCTCAACTATAGTACCATTGAATGTGCCTGTCTTGCAACAATATTTGCTACCCAAAAACTAAGGCACTATATGCTGAACCATCAATAAATCCTGATTGCTAAAATAGATCCTTTGAAATATCTTCTCAGCAAGGTAGCATTAACAAGGCGACTGGCCAAATGGGTTATGATACTTAGTGAGTATGATATCCAATACGTAGAAAGAAATGCTATTAAAGGACAAGTCATTGTTGATCAGTTAGCTGACACACCAATACAAGTAGATCACCCATTAGTTGCAGAATTTCTTGATGAGTTTATATTCACCATTAACAAAAACACAACATGGAAACTATACTTTGATGGCTCACATACAAATCATGGCTCAGGGGTTGGTATACTATTTATCACACCACAGTATGATTCCATCCCTAAGTCATTCGGGATTTCATTCCCATGTACTAGCAACATAGGAGAGTATGAAGATCTAGTGACAGGGTTATGAATGGTAGTCAAGTGGAAAATTAAGAACCTATAGGTATATGGTGATTCTCAACTAGTAATCAGATAGGTAAATGATGATTATGAGACTAAGGATGAGAAGCTTTCTCCATACAAGCACATGGCTGATAGCTTTAAACAATACTTTGACAAAGTTGAATTTCATCAAATACCTCGTGTTTTAAACAGGGAAGAAGATGCTATGGCTACAATTGCATCACTTCTAGACATTCCTAACAATGTTCCTAAGTTTGAGTTTTTGGTAGAACAACTTTTGGTCCCATCCTATGATGTCCCAGATTCTGAAATGGTATATGACATTGTTGGTCCTGATTCCCCATGCTACAAAGAATTCTATGACTACCTTCATGCCGAAATCATACCCACTGGCCTCTCAAAAAACCAATATAGGACATTCCTTCGTAAGTCAGCTCAATACACCATCGTAGAAGACACCCTATATAGATGCACCTTAGATAATACCCTACTGGGATGTCTTGATTTTAATGAAGCACAAGCAACCTTGCATGGGGTGCATGAGGGTATATGTGGTTCTCATTCTAGTGGTCCTACCTTAGCCAAAAAGATTATGAGATTGGGTTATTATTGGCCTACTATGGAAAAAGACTCATATGTCTTTGTAAAGAAATGTCGCCAATGCCAAGTTCATGGAGACTTGATACATGCACCAACACAGGAGCTCTATCCTATAACATCACCATGGCCCTTTGCCCAATGGGGACTCAACCTCATAGGTAAGATCCATCCCACATCATCCAATGGCCACAAATTCATCATTATTTCCATTGAGTACTTTACGAAGTGGATCGAAGCTATTCCTATGACATACATTACCGACACACAAATCTCTAAGTTTATCCTAAACTATATCATCTATTGGTATGGTGTTCCTCAGTCCATAATCAATGATAATGGCCGCCCATTTAAGAATCAAGAAGTTCGCTATGTTTTTGATGAATTTCATAGTCAACATCATTTTTCCACTCCATACTACCCACAAGGTAATGGCCAAGTAGAGGCATCTAACAAAAATATCATTAGAATCCTCAAGAAGATTGTCAATGATGCTGGCCATGATTGGAATTTACATCTTAATCCCACCTTATGGGCCTACCACACAAGTATCCATACTCCCACTGGCACCACTCCCTATTCACTAGTATTTGGTTTTGAAGCTATTCTTCCTATTGAGGTTGAGATTCCTTCCCTGAGGGTATCCTTGAAAGGCCACAATGATGATGAAGAGTGCCGAGTATTGAGACTCCATGAGCTAGAATTCCTGGATGAGCGAAGATAGAAGGCAATAGACCATCTCCAAGCATATCAGAATCACCTTCGTCGTAGCTATAACAAGAAGGTCTTGAACATAAAATTTGACATTGGTGACCTAGTTTTAATGGAGAACCCAAAGAATCAAGCAGAAAGAGAAAAACCAGGAAAGTTTGAACCAAACTGGTTAGGACCTTATATTGTTACAAAAGCCTTTGGATCAGGAGCGTACCAACTCTCTACTCCTGAAGGGGAACCATTGTCCTCGCCAATCAATAATCTTCATCTGAAGAAGTTCTATGTATAGCTTCTGAGAGCCTTGTCTTAATTAGCAAAAATATAAAAAAAATCAACAAAAAAAAATTGTTACCAAGGTGAAAACCTGGAAAATAGGCGTCTTGGTAATACCAAAAAAATTAGATAATCTAGAAAATAGTAAAGAGAAATAATTCATCTAATAGTGAAAACCACTTTGGTGGCACTTTGGATAAGTACCATGGTGGAAACCTAGCAAACAGGCACTATGTGTAGTTGACTCTGCTCCTTTGTCTACTATTATTCTAATCTAATCCCTGTACATAGTCCTTATCCCTACACATAGTCCTTATCCCTGTACATACTCTTTATCCCTGTACACAGTCCTTATCCCTATACATAGTCATTGTCCTTGTACATACACCCTATCCTTGTATATACTACATGTTCCCTCTACATATTACTTATCCTTGTATATATAACTTATCTTTCCCATCCATCGCTTTTATATACCATTCGTAATAAGTGGTAGTCTTTCCCATAACTTGGAATGATTGACATTGGGTGCATTTCATATCCCCCATTTTACCCTATTCATAATCAATTGGTCTTATACTTGACTGGGGGAAAACACTTGATGTGTGTCATATTGGTTCTTCCATTGACTATGTTGAAGACGTTAAACCATAGAAAAATCCAAAAACATCACAAAATGACCTAAGAAAACACAAAAACATTATAAAACTTCAAAATGACAAAAAAATCAAAACATGTCGAAAATCCAAAAATAGAGTCAGAGTTAGTCACACTTGTCAGTCTTTCTTGTTTGTTGAACTACGTTGCCTCTGCGACTAGACGTAGGCAAGGCCATATGCCAATGTGCCCCCGAGGCATTAGGTTAGTCCATTTAGGCTTGTCTGTATAAAATCATGATTCAATCCATATGTCTATATGACAAGGTCATTGGTCATGTTGAACTATGAGGTCTCTGTGTGTATAATGTAGGAAAGGCCATCAATCGATGAGCCCTCGAGGCCTCACTAGATTAGTCCTTTAGGGTTTTTTATCACACACAGTCAATTGTCCACACATCATATCAAGTCATGCATCAATCTGGTGAACAAGTCAGCAATGTCTCTAAGTCAAATCAAACAACTTTCCAAATGAAACAATCAAAATAGATCAACTAATGTCTACTACAGGATGAGTCCTTCCTAGAAATAGACATCATCAAAATAATCAACCTGTGTCTTATTCAGGATGGGTCCTTCCTAAATATAGATATCAACAAAACAATCTAGGTCTTATACAGGATGAGTCCTTCCTGCATAATCGACATTGTCAAACAATCAAACATAGCCTTACACAAGTTATCACATCAACGACATCTGACTCAACGTCTTATATGATATATGTCTTTATGAAACTAGGATTTGTCATGCCTTATACATATAGTCATAACATTGAAACCAGACTCAAAGTCTTATCCGATATGTGTATCTCCTGAAATCAGGCTCTATCAATCAATCCTTCTATCAATCACAACTAATCAAACAAATGAGATCAAGTTCTGGCAAATATTTTATTGGATTTTTGACTTTATGGATTATTTATCTTATCTTTTCATTTGACTTTATGATAGGAATTATGTTACTAGCTTTCTCAAGGGTGTCCCATGAAGGATTTAGAGAAGCAATGATGTATCGGAATTCTATTTTCTTTGACTGCTATCTGTCAACTATCTTTTAAATTTGGATTTTGATTCATGTTACTAGTTTCCTCAAGGATGTCCCATGAAGGATTTAGAGGAGTGATGATGTCTCATGACCCGTCTTTTATTTTGTTTGTTGTCTATTGTTTGTATTGACAAAAAGACTAGGGCAACTTGTGCCATTAGTATGAGTTAACGACAATCCTTATCTGTTACTTTCTATTGTTAGCAAGTGGATGACCTTGCACACCTTGATCTATGTCATATCATGGTGTTTTTCTCCATTTGTAGTAGTCCCACCCAATGATGATAAAGTGCAACACCTTTTGTGATACACCGAAACATTGAAGATTGCTAATACTAACATCCATCTTATTTCTTTCTCAATCTTTCTTTCCGTATTAACAATTCTTCCTCCTTGCATTATGACAGAGTCCTATGACACATCAAAAATATAAATCATCCTGCATATACACATACATGTTAGAAAAATACATACATATAGGCATTTATCATATCTAGAACATCATGGCATAATAGACTTTATCATCAGCATTCCATGTACATAACAAATGTAAATACATGCATCACATTACATCTGTATGGCATCACATGTAGAAAGCATTGTACGTATAACATCATATTGCATCTCATAACTATAAAATGCGTACATCACATAGAATCAACATCACATGATAGGCTGCATAAACACATCATAAAGTAGATATGATCATCCATCACATAGGAATCTCATATAAACGTAACATGTACAAATAAATGACTACATAATCAATAAATAGAAATACACATCATGAGAATCGCCGCTAAAATTATATATATCTCACTCAATAGTGTCACATCACAATGTCATAATGTATCAATAAATATGGAAGCTTGCAAGATATATGATCATAATACAATGTCGAAGTACATATCAACAAATGTCCCTATCCTGAATTGCCACTACTATCATGGCTAGAGTGTGCGGATGACTGATGCTGGGAACCCGATGACCTGTGACTTGAGTGGGGCCTGTCATATGGACTAGCTCTGCATGGTTTCTGAACACCCTCTGTGCTAACTGTCCTAGAGTGGGTCCTAGTCTGAGACCTCCCACTGTGTTCCTCTGAATAGCTCGGGGCCCGTCTCTCTGGAGGAACCATTGTCTCATATAAATCTCAATAATAAGCCTCCCTCTCCCTGGATCTAACTAACTCTCTAGGAAATGTAGCTACTGGCCCAATACATAGTGCTCTGATCTCTATGAATCTCTGCTCGGTCTCCTACCTCTAAGCTATGGCTTGATCTCTGTCCATGATGGCTCTATCCCTCTCCATCTGTAACAAAACTCTCTCAGACATCATCACCCTCATCTACTCCTCCAAGGATGCAACCTAGGCCTGAAGTGTGGCTGTGTCAGAATCAACTACCTCCGTGTCAACCTATCTCACCCTCGGTACACCATCATCCTCATCCTCCAACTCCTCCAGAATCTTGTCTCAGATCTCCTACTCATCATCATCCTCCTCATCATCATCCTGATAGGCACCCAGTAAGCCAAGGGCATCAATCTCCACCTCCTATTTGTCTACCTCCTCTACAGGATGCTCCTCCTCTCTGCCAATATCTGGCATGGGCACATCCTCCTCTCCCCATCCCTCCTCACGAATCAGTGATAATGGTGGCCCTCATCCCCTCCATCCACCTCACCACCATCTCCATCATCACCATGGCCCCCTTCACCTCTCTAACCTCTACCTCTACCACACCTTTTGCGTGGTCATGTCCTTTGCTACTCTATCAGCGCAGCCTGATCTAGATCTATAAGGGGAATCGGCCTATGCACAACCCACCATTGATCATAAGCCTCTATGGTACTTGGTTCTGCCGCACCATATCTCCATCCCCATGGAACTACCTACAATCCATCAATATCTTCCTCAATAGTAGCTACTAGAATCTCTGGACCCCATAGGGGGATCTCTCGTAAAGACTTCATGAACTCGACCCGTCCTCTCGACACATCCTGTATCTCTCCGAACTGCTACAATACACGATCTAGAAAATTTCACTCAATAATATGGACATGTGAAATAGTCTGCCC
Source organism: Sequoia sempervirens (assembly GCA_007258455.2). Taxonomy (NCBI): domain Eukaryota; kingdom Viridiplantae; phylum Streptophyta; class Pinopsida; order Cupressales; family Cupressaceae; genus Sequoia; species Sequoia sempervirens. The sequence goes on from VDFB02000017.1 coordinate 170,814,043, forward strand.
AATCAGGTACTGAGTCTGGGAGAAAAAAGGAAAATTCTCATCCTCATCTAACCAATCTACACATCCCAGGTATGGTCTCCATGTAAATTGTACCATAGTATCAATGGCATGTCTAAAATACCCGGTATCTCCCATGTGGTGTTAAGTGTTTTCCCCCGCATAACAGAAGGCATAAGGAGCTCTGTGCTATACATTGACTGTAACCAGTGGCCAAAAAATGGCAATGTGTTCCCACGCCCATACCATCAGGAGCATGGTACCAAAACTCATGGACTAAGCCTCTCGATAGGCTATATCATGAAAGTGAAAATATAACATGCAAAGGAGAAAGGGACCCCACGCATATACCTCCCGTCGCTCTAGCATACCTATCAACATCTCCCCCCAACCCATAGGAAAACCATGACCTCGACGGTCAGGAAGCACTATCCCACCTATCAATGTACACAATAGACAGTCCAACCACCTATACCTATATGCCAATACACGCCATCTAATCTCATAATGATAAAAACCTAACTATTTGACGTCGATGTGAGGGTAGTATCTACACATCTTAGTGACACCCCTCTGGGTATCGTACCTCACCCTCGTGCCTCTGATGGGAAGTATCAAAATCTTGTAGACATCCTCGAAGGTCATTGTCACCTCTCTAGTAGGAAAGTGAAATTAGGAAGTCTCTAAGAACCATCGCTTACACAATGTTGTCAGTAGACCTCAGTTTTCCCGAATCTGGGGCATGTCTGTCACATGTAGAAGACCTAGGTTCCATAAGAATCATCTCTCTGCACTCGACAAGCTATCTTGGAAGCGAAAAGTCATAGGTCTTGACTCTCACTTATATACAGTGTCTAAAGCAACCTGCAATGGAATTATACATGCCTCATGTCAGCATCAAACATCTATCCTAATGCAAGGGAATAGATCAATGCTATTCAAATGTGTCATTATTTTGCAAATGCGTCATTCTTTTGCACATGCGTCATTCTTTTACAAATGTGTTGCAGAAAACCAAATGCGTAATTTAATTTCACACATGCATCATTTTTTTCAAGTGCATCACTTTAATATGCAAATGCGTGCAAAATTACAAATGCGTCTCCATAAATCAAATATCATTTGCAACTATGTAAATCAAATAATTGCATTGAAATAAATGCAAATGCATTGAAAAATAAACACATGCGGTTATTTTAAATACATATGTGATGCTATTTATCAAATGCATTGAACTAAACATTAAATGCGTGGAACCACATAATCCCCACGCTAACTATCTATGTGATTTTACAAATGCGTTGATCTGCATGCAAATGCATTGATTGCGCACTCACATGCGGCTTTTCAAAAAAGTGACACATAGCAAAAAATACAAATAAATGCATAGAAACTTGCGCAAATTAAAAATTCAAAAGTCACGATTAAGGTACGTACCAGGGGGTTTGCGTTAGCTGGCCACCTGAAGGTCCAGATCCTGCATGCTCGATGGTGGGTGTAAAGAAAAATCTCAAATCTCAAAGCTAGGTGGGTAAAAATGAATTGGTTTTTACCCCAATTTCTATTTATACCTAGGGTTTTGGTGGCATTCTTTTCTAGTGGTCGAGTCAACTTCCAATTTCAATCGACTTGTACCCGTCCATACCACTTCCAACTTCAATTCCGTCAACTTCACTGCATTTTTGGCTATCCAATGGACTAATTAGGATCATTTCCATATTTTTCTAATTTTTTTTGAAAATTTGTCAATTTTTTTGAGGGGGCATACCTTCACTTGTTTACACTGGGGCATGACTGGGGTATATTTTTATTGATTTTCTTTGACACAATGCCGAAATGACATTGTATCAAAGAGGGGAAAATGTAGACACCGAAATCTGGTTTAAGCCTGCAACTTCAATATTCTTAATAATCCTTATTTCTTCCATGGTCATGATTAAATAATGTCAATTATTTAATTATTCTTTAAAGTCTTCATTTCTTCTATTAATTAAATAATCTTAATTATTTAATTAATTCACACTTTTCTTTATTCCATCTGATTAATTAAATAAACACTTTTTATTTAATTATATTACTAATTAACCTTATCCTTCTTGTCAAATTAAATAAATTCTTATTTAATTTACCTTTATCATATTTCAACTATAATTAAATAAATTATTTTATTTATTTAATTATTCATTTAAACCCCTTCACCATTTAATTAAATAAATCTTGTTTATTTAATTATTCTTCAACTATCAAATCTTGAATTAAATAAATTATTTAATTCATAAATCCTATTTTAACATATTCCTCTATATTTAGATAATTGTGCAAATTATCTAAGTATTCACTCTTACTCGACTCGACATCTATTTTAATCGCTCAGTTAACTCTTGATTTAATGTCTGAGTGGCTTTCTCGAGTTATCTCTATGTCAAATCATTCAAATCATCCAGTTCTAACTTAATTGTGTGTACATGCAGATTAATTAAATATTCCTATTTAATTAATTAAACCTTGTGTGTGCATTCGAACATAGAGTTTCTTTAATCCATCTTCATCTTTGTCATGCAAAGATAATTCTTTTGTTTTTGAATACCAAACTTGAAGATTAAATCATTTATTTAATTTTTAATTCTATTTCTAATTTGTATCATTCATGTCACTATTAACAGTTATCATAATGCATGTCTAGTTTGTCGATTTCAACTGTCTGTTGATCTTTCGATCCTGGCCTGTTGTTTGAATAATAATTTTTCTATAAATTGATCTATCATTCTTCATTCCAATCTCTCTCAAAATCTTATGACTTTTTGGAGCAACTATCTTGAATCTTTGATGTTTTGCTAAATCACAATCCTTAGGCTATACTTGCACGAACTTTTGAAAATCTGAGGGCAATTATACTACAATGAAAAAATGGAGAAGGGAAATCGAGATGATACATGGAATTACATACGTATTGGGTGAGATTGTTCAGTTTACTTACATTTTTACTTTCCTTTGTTCTCTGTTGCTTAGCTTAGATTACATTGCATGTTTGATCTAATCTGTTTCTTCTGCATTTTTCTAGACGTTATAGAGAGAAATGAAATATTCATTAAAAAATTTCAAGGTTCTTGTCAAAATCAGAACAAGGGAATGTCCTTTCTCAGAGGAGATTAATGATTTTGAATTATCCTTTGTTTTCAGAGTGTCTTGCATTGATTTGGTCAAGAGCATTAGGGTTTTCATAGGAGAACATGTGCTTACCCCAAGTGCACCAAGAATTTTTTTCCCATCCCAAATGCTCTCCGTTTTTCTATCAAATGCACTTGATCTTTTGTAGTCTCTTGATCTTTTGCAGTCTCTTGATCTTTTGGAGGTTATAGTGGATACAGTGGTGCTTCTAAATGTTTTGAGTGAAGATGAGCTTTTGCAGGGTGTGCAAGCTTATAATTTGGATAGAGGAAAAGGACTTGGAGGTGGCCTTTTCCCTAAGAAATACCTCAAGCCAAAGCAATGTTTCAAAGCATCTTTTAAGGCAATGAGAAACATGGGCTAAAAAATGATGATCCTTGGGTAGTAAAGAGAGTTTTAAGTTTGTTTTCTGATGAATTGGGAAATCCAATGGTGGATAATTTTATGGACAAATTTTATGCTTTGTCATACTTTCTTAGTCACCATAACATGCATGATCATCCTCTTCGTATCTTAAACATTTAGCATCATGCTGGGGCAAGTGAAGAGGTACAAGTAGAGAAAGAAAATATGAAAGAAGGAAAGGATGAAAATAGTATGGAGAATGTTCATTTTCCAAAAAAAAATGTAGAGCAAGGCATAAATTGTGCAATATCATATGCAAAGGATGGTATGCAAGGTTCCAGGGATGGCACAACTAATATGGAGGAATGAAAAAATGTTAAAATGAGGAACCAAATTTTTCCATTTAAAACTAGTACTTTTTGTTATTTCAATTACAAAAAGTGGGCTATATAACTGACATCTTTTTTTTGTTGATGCTTATTAATATGTATGCGGCATGTTTCATACATATTATGTTGATAAGTTAAAAATTGGAGGATCTTAGTTGATAAAGGATAGATGCGTGAATTATTTCACTCAATTTTGATTTGGTTTTTTATTAATTAGTACTATAATTTTGATTAATTATGTAAAGTTTATATGCATATTAATATATAATGTTAGGCCTTGGCCTTTTGCTTAAAAAAAATAAAATATTTTCTTGAGCATTTGTACTATTGAATTCAATAGTTATGAGAAACACCTACATAAAAAAATTCACATGTTCTACATGCCCTTCCATAGCCATTAGAACCCATTATTAGAATGATTCTCTTCTCAAGATCTACATTTACAATTGTGAGGATTTTATATAATGAATTCTACAACAATCCTACAAGAATGATATAAAATGTCTTCACATTATCACCATCATTAGTTTAATATTTTTGATCATTATGAGGTATCCCAAGTTGTTTTATTTTTTATTAGTTAAGTGGGAAAACAAGGGTCCCAACCCATTACAAAAGCTTCCCTAAGGAAAGTCAAAACATGCCCAAACTAGCTAGAAATATAAAATTAACAATATTTAAACAACTAACCTAAAACAACAGAAAAAATAAGAAATAGAAGAGAAAACATAAGAACTAGGGGAAAAATGACTTCCCCCTCCCTTAGATAATATCTTAAAGAAATAATCATTCTCCATGGTGAGGTTGATAATAACTTAAAGAAACAATCATTCCCCATGGTGAGTTTTGAGGTTCTATGCTTCTTACAATCCTTGTCCTTCAATAAACAAAGGGTGGCAGTTGATTTGTTCATAACCATAGTGATAAACCTATCATATTGTTCATATTTTATTGCATGCCCTCCATTATGTTCTTCATGTTGGCAATCTAGCTAGTAGTTTCACCATAGATGGAACACTGATAATGTTTCTCTTCTTTAATAGCATGGGCTTGAGGACTATCCTTTGTATTAATAACTTGGAGACTACTAGTGGAATTAGAGTTAGTTTCAAGACCATTAATTTCTTTAAAATAATTGGTTCCTTCCCATTTCATTGGTGAGATGTTCTCAGGGGTGCTATTCTCCAACTCTCTATTATCACTAGAATCATCCTTCTCTGAATCTAAAGGGTCACTTGACAGTTCAATTTCCTTCATATTAGGAATTTTGACACCCACTAGTCTATTCGATCTACTAACCCTAGCTATTTTACTTGAATGATTCTCATGAGCCATCACCACATACTTTCCCTCCTTGCTCATCTTAATAAGGGAAAGTTTAAAGAGTTCTTTCCTTGTAAACTGACTACCACCTATAGCCCCCTCCTCTTTTTATTTGCAAGACTTTTTTACAACATGCTTACCCATAGGAGTCACATACTTCTTCTTATCCCTTTTTTTAGTTAGCAACTATTTATCTAGAGAGATTGGGGACTGTTTAAGGGAACACAATCCTTCTACAACCCCTTCTTCATAGGTGGTGATTATTTAATAATTATTTTGTTGATATATCTTATTTTAATGATTATTTACTATAATCTCTAGTACCATAGCCATTTTTATAGTTTAGTGTAGAAAATTGTCACCCTTAACAATTTTACATTATGTTTTGGCCCCCTAAATTAATGAGCCTAATTGAGTCCCTAATTTCCTAAATTATGCATTCCAAAGCCTATTATTATTGTTTTCCAACAAAGTTGAAAGCATTGAATAAACCCAAATAATTAATGTTATGATCCCAACACTTAATGTCCTAGAAGATAGGGCTAAAACCCATATACCCATGGGCATATAGGTCCCCATATCTTGTTGGGCACCAATTTTTAATATATTGTTCGCAACATTTTAACATTTAGAATTCAAATTTTAATTGTCAGCTTTTGGAATTTGATTTTTAGGAAATTAGAACAATTGCATATAAATACCTAGTTATTTTATCTTTTCAAACATAACAAGGAGATTATTTACAAACTTATGATCAAGAGAAAATACTATTGTCAAGAGAAAATTTTCAGAGTTTTATTACATCAATTCAAGATCCAAAATCATGTCAAATTCTATGTGTGTTCATGTTGCTTTGTGAAGGCTAACTTGGTTGTATGTCTTCAAGCATTCAAGTAAATCTATCAAGTAATATTCAAGATCCTCTAGGTGATGTGCATGACTTCAATCCTTCAAGGAAACCATTGAAGGGTGGTGAGTTACAACATTTTTTTCATTCATCATTTCCTTCCTTTTCATTATTGGTTTGTATTGAAATTGCCATTGTGGAAGTAGAAACACTTGCATGGGGTTTGATTGAGGCAAGCCCCTAAAATGGCCCAACATTTCTCTTCTTTGTGAATGTGTAGGTTATAGGTTGAAGAGGATTGAAGGAAGATTTAAAGAAAATTCTCCATTGTTTCATTTGTTGTCATATATCTTGTTAAGCCACTAAAACCCACTCATATAATTTATTGATGACATTCCAACAATTCTACAACCAGAAAACAAAAGATCATATGCAACATCAAAGGCTTATAGAATCAGTTTTAGGACCCCTATTAGGGACCCATACACCCCTGGTGACTGTGTCCCTCTACAAATTCTAGATCTAAATTTCAGTGATAGGTACACACCATCAAACATTCCTTAGATCCACCTACAATTTATAGTTTTGGTTTGTGTATTTCTAGATTATTAAATTTATCACATTTGGTTATATAGTTCAATTAGGTCAATCATTTTAAATCATTTCCCATCCATCTTCAATGCCCTAAGAAAGTGGATCTTGGTCTGATTGGCTCACCTTTTTGGGTTGATAGTCAATCTATTCACCTTGTTGATCCACCTTCTAATGCAACTTGGAAAAAGGATCCTAAGTAACCCTAAGTTTAAACCCTAAAAATAAAGGGTTCCCTTTTTCTATGTTTCACATATGTAGCATTTCATAAGTTGAACCGATTGCATGCATATCATAACCTCACCTTCCTCATTATGAGTGTCATATAATCCTTAAGTTTAAACCTCAGCATGGTTAAACCTCTTTTCCATTGAGGTTGCCATTGGTTTTTTTAGGGTGACCATTGAGAATTAGAGTTAGATCCTTGGTAATTTTGTGGACACATGTTTTGCTATTGTTGATTCCAATTGGTTTGAGGCATTAGCCATTGTTGTTTTTGTATACTGGCCTAAGACTAAGGGTTCCAACTAGGAAAAGGGGCATACCTTATCTTGGCTTCCATGTTTTCCTTTGAGTTATGTAGAATACTCAAGTCCATCTTCACCTTCCAATGCATGGAAGTTTTATGTCCCTTTCTTATCTTTAGAGATATTTACCACCTTCTTGCATTTGCAATTAGTCCTTTGTCTATAATGAGAGAAATATTTTGTAAGAGCCACTTTTTCCTTCTTGCTTCTTTTTGATATGGAGGGTGTCTAACTATTTATCTAGATGGTTGTTATTATCCTCCTTCATATTTGATAGGAGATTACTTAATTCAAATCTAGAGACTCCATTTGATGGTTTGCTGATGGAAGATAATTTTTCTCCTCTAACCTTCTTGGTGAAAGACCTTCAATAGTTCTTGCATGCTTTGCATATTTCCTCAAATGGTGCCTGAGAGATATCTCCTACCCCAATGAGGTTAAGTGCATCCATGCAATCCTCATTAATCCCTCTTAAGAACATCAATTTTAAGGACTCATTAGAGAGTCTATTCTGGTGGGATTTCTTAAGGAAAAACTAAAACCTTTCCATGTAGTATGCCAAGGTTTCATCTTCCTTTTGTGACATATTGAATATGTCATCTCTCTTTCTGTCTATGACTCTACAGTAATCCTAGTACTTTTCCAGGAACTTTGTCTTCATGGAATTCCAATTTGGAACATCTCTTCTGAAACCCATAAACCATCTCAGAGTAGCATCCTCTAATGTTGTTGGAAATAGCTTGAGCCTATGTGCATCTATGGTATAAACATAACTTATACATAGAACATCAAACTTAAAAAGGAAGGTATATTGATCCTCCATGACCAACCCATAAAAGACAGGTAATGCTGAAGGAGGTATGTTTTTTCGGGAAGTTGTTCTCTTTGTAAGGAAGCTAAGGTAGTAGAACAACTTCCTACACTAATCTTGATAGGAGAATAATGCAAAACTTTATAGATATTTAATGGTTACAAAAAAATTAAAGAAAACATAGATATCATGCATACAAGAACATAGTGATTTACATGGGGAGAACCCTTTTGAGAGAAAAACCGCACTAAAAAATCCACCCAATATATTATTCAAAAATCACAAAGATTACAATATACTTGTAAAGAAAGCTTCTCATAGGAGTATCACAAACTATAGATCTAGAGGCAACATGACCACTATCAGAATCTCAAAATACATCACAATACACCGCCATAATACAATGCTCTCATAAAATAGGGTTACCTTCTAGGGAAATTCAAGCTATAAAATATCAGTCACCAAATATAAGACTTAATGATGAATAGTCTATATTTATAATAATAAAATATAAATAAAATTTTCCTTTCAGGGGTACTACCCCTAAGCCCTCGCTGGGGTGCATGACCCTGGAACCCCCCATTGATAGGATGATCTCGTGGGGGGGTGGGACCCCCCATTCCCCCTATCACTAATGTATTGATAATACCTTATATAATTACAAGGTTGAGACACATTTTACCAAAAAAGGTCCCACTTGTCAAACACCTTGGAAAAGAAACAAGAGGGTGTATAAACATCATCTCTTAATTGCTAGGGGCCGAAAGGCCTATTGAATCTGAACACCATCTAAACTTCTCTATGCTCATAGGATTAGTTAAAGGATCAAAAAAATTGATCAAATTCTCTACCTTAACCAACTTCACCCTACAATATTCAATCATATTTCTAAAAAAATGATACTATACATTAATGTGCTTTGTCTTGACATGAAATGTCAGGTTCTTAGCTAGACATATCACACTTTGGCTATTGCAATAAATTGTCATTGCACTTTGTTTTATTCTAAAACTTGAACATAACCTCTTAAGCCAAATGGATTCTTTACAAGCATGAGTAGCTACCATATACTCAACTTCAGTAGTGGACAAAGCAACCATAACCTATTGCTTGCTCATCCAACTAATTACCCCACCAAATAAAGTAAACACATAAGCATTGGTGGATCGTTTGCTAGCAACACCACCTGCCTATTCTGAATCCACACAATCATGAATATCAAGGGAAGTCTCATCTTTAGTCATATTACCATGATAACACAAAGAATAGTCTAAGGTACCATGCAAATATCTAAAGACACTTTTAACTTCATCCCAATGAAATCTACAAGGATTAGACATATATCTGGAAAGAACTCCCACTATTTGGGAAATGCATGTTCTTGTACAAACCATAACATACATAAAACTTCCAATTGCACCCCGGTAAGGAAATATGCTCATGCCTTCCATCTTTGATGTGGATGTTGGAAAATCTTGAAATAGATAACTTTGTTCTAGCTAAAACAAGAACACACAATGGTCTAAAATCATGCATATCAAACCTTTGTAAAATTGAATTGATATATTGACTTTGGCCAAGCCATAAATTTATGTTCACTCCATCTCTTTGAATTTCCATCCCAAGAATGTGCATAGCTGCACCAAGATCTTTCATTTCAAATTTAGCACTAAGTTGAGATTTCAGTTTTGAAATCATACCTCTCCCTTTTCCAATAAATAACATATCATCAACATATAATGCAATAAACAAGAAATGATCACCATAAGTTTTATAATAAACACAATGATCTGATTTAGAATGATCAAATCCCAAACTCAACACATATGTATCAAATTTGTGGTACCGCATCCTAAGACTCTATTTTAGGCCATACAAATATTTCTTCATTTCCAAATCTAATTAATTTTACCTTTCACCACATAGTGCTCTAGCCATGCCATATTAATATCTTAACCTCACCTTCCTCATTATGAGTGTCATATAATCCTTAAGTTTAAACCTCACTATGGTTAAGATATGCATATTATAAGGTTAATGCATATTTTAACCCCACCTTCCTCATTATGAGTGTCATATAATCCTTAAGTTTAAACTCTATGGTGCTCTTCTATCAAACATTGAGAAGGTAAGAGTTTATAATCATATTTCTCACAATGTTGACCTAGATGGTACAACCATACTTTTGACTTGCTATGTAGGGAATGAATTTCCTTCCACCATGTTAGGTACCACATAATTTTCTCACTTTGGCTCAACCACACTTTCTAATAATGTGTAGGTTCATACACTATTCTCTCTATATACACTCACAAGGGTTATATTATTCCTAGATTAGATATGTGCACGGGGATGAGGGTGCAAAAAATTTGCCAAAATTATATTTTTCATATGTGAGAACTCTACCAAAATTTTGGTCATGTTACACAATGTTCAAATTATTTACCAACCAGTAAAAATTGTGCCCCTAAGCTTGCAATAGAATGTTTGATTGAGTTTTTTGGCATTACTTCTATGGATGCTCAATGTGTATATTTCTTCAAACTCTAAAATTTTGAGAAAGGGCCCCAATTACCTCTTAAACCAAAACTTATGGCCTTTGGAAGTGCCCCTTTTCCCCTCTCTCTTGTCCCACATTGGAAATACAAAAATATATGTAATGCATCAAAGAGGAATAAGATGGCCTAGTTACACTTGTTGACCAATTTATAGCATGGGTTATAAAATTTCATAGGAAATATTTGAATGAAGATAATAGAGCTAAAATGGAATGCCCAATTTGGCAACTAGATTATGATGAGCATATGGAAAGTGGAAGGAAAGTCGATTATGCAAGTTGTCCTAAGACATGTACAATCTAATAGTCTTTTCTCTTCCTACATGGATTTTTAAGGCATAGTTCTCTCACTATTTTAGTATAGATATGAACCTCCTTAATGACCTAGATAAGGGGTATTTTGATGCAAACATCCTTAATTTGTCCCAATAGGTCAGTTTTAGCTTATGTTTGATGCCTTTGAACTAATAATATTTTAGGGAATGGAGGATCTGGACTATGATTGGCTAGGTTAATATGGTTTGAATCAGGCTCCTTAGGTTGGCTATCCAAGGTCTATGTTGGGGGTTCCTCATCAACAAATTTAGTGATATGAGGAGATGAAGGTCCAACCAACATTTTCCTTGGTTTGAGTTGGACATCGCTCACCTCTACCCCATAAGTAGGGTATTGAACAAATTCATTAGCTAAACATGCTTATTATTCGGGTTAGGTGTAGGTTGAGTTGGCAGATGAAGTGCTCTAGGTGGCTGTGGTGTTGAATTTTTTGGGTTTTTCATAATGGCTTATTGTTGTGGTTGCAAGGTTACTATGGCTATTGATAATTCATATTTTGGTTTTTCCATTGTTGACCTCTTTTCCATTGAGGTTTCCATTGGGTTTTTTAGGGTGTCCATTAAGAATCATAGTTAGATCCTTGGTAATTTTGTGATAGACACATGTTTTACTATTGTTGATTCCAATTGGTTTGAGGCATTGGCCATTGTTGGTTTTGCATATTGGCCTAAGACTGAGGGTTCCAACTAGGAAAATGGGCATACCTTGTCTTGGTTTGCATGTTTTACTTTGAGCTATGTAGAATACTCAAGTCCATCTCCACCTTCCAATGCATGGAAGTTTTATGTTCCTTTCTTATCTTTAGAGATACTTGCCAACTTCTTGCATTTGCAATTACTCGTTCTCTGTCTATAATGTGAGCAATATTTTCTAAGAGCCACTTTTACCTTCTTGCTTATTTTTTATATGGAGGGTGTCTAACTATGTATCCAGATGGTTGATAATATCCTCCTTCATATTTGATAGAAGATTACTTAATTCAAATCTAGAGACTCCATTTGATGGTTCGTTAATGGAAGATGTTTTTTCTCCTCTAACCTTCTTGGTGAAAGACCTTCAATAGTTCTTGCATGATTTGTATATTTCCTCAAATGGTTCCTGAGAGATATCTCCTACCCCAATGAGGTTAAGTGAATCCATGCAATCCTCATTAATCCCTCTCAAGAATATCAATTTTAAGGATTCATTAGAGAGTCTATTCTTGTGGGATATCTTAGGCAAAACTAAAACCTTTTCATGTAGTCTTCCAAGGATTCATTTTCCTTTTGTGACATATTGAATATGCCATCTCTCTTTGTGTCTATGACTCTATAGTAATCCTGGTAATTTTCTAGGAACTTTGTCTTCATGGAATTCCAATTTGGAACATGTCTTCTCAAACCCATAAACCATCTCAAATTAGCATCCTTCAATATTGTTGGAAATAGTTTGAGCCTATGTGCATCTATGGTATAATTATAACTTATACATAGCACATCAAAGTTAAAAAGGAAGGTATCTTGATCCTCCATGACCAACCCATAGAAGATAGGTAATGCTGAAGGAGGTATGTTTTTCAGTGTAGTTTCTCTCTTTGTAAGGAAGCTAAGGTAGCAGAACAACTTCATACACTAATATTGATGGGAGAATAATGCAAAAATTTACAAATATTCAATGGTTATAGAAACTTTAAAAAAATAGATATACTACATACCAAAACATAGTGATTTACATGGGGAGAACCCTTTTGAGAGAAAAACCCCACTAAAAAATCCACCCAATATATTATTCAAAAATCACAAAGATTACAATATACTTGTAGAGAAAGCTTCTCACAAGAGTATCACAAACTAGAGATCTAGAGGCAACATGACCACTATCAGACTCTCAAAATACATCACAATACACCACCATAATACAATGCCCTCATAAAATAGGGTTACCTTCTAGGGAAATTCAAGCTATAAAATATTAGTCATCAAATCTAAGACCTAATGATGAATAGTCTAGATTTATAATAATAAAATATAAATAAAGTTTTCCTTTCAGGGGTACTGCCCCTAAGCCCTCGTTGAGGCACATGACCTTCAGATCCCCGATTGAGGGGATGATCCCCCAAACCCCTCGTGGAGGGAGGGACCCCCATGCCCCCTATCACTGACGTATTGATAATATCTTATATAATTACAAGGTTGAGACACATTTTAACAAAAAATCTCCCACTTGTCAAACACCTTGCAAAAGAAACAAGAGGGTGTATATACATCATCTCTTAAGTGCTAGGGGCTGAAAGGCTTATTGAATCTGAACACCATCTAAACTTCTCTATGGTCACAAGATTAGTTAAAGGATCAACAAAATTAATCAAAGTTTGTACCTTAACCAACTTCACCCTGTAATCTTTAACCATATCTCTAGCAAAATGATACTGCACATTAATGTGCTTGGTCCTGATATGAAATGTCAAGTTCTTAGCTAGACATATCACACTTTGACTGTCGCAAAAAAATTGTCACTGCACTTCATTTTATTCTAAAATTTGAACAAAACCTCTTAAGAGAAATGGATTCTTTACAAGCATGAGTAACTACCATATACTCAACTTCAGTAGTGGAAAAAGCAACCATAGCCTATTGCTTTCTCATCCAACTAATTACACTACCAAATAAAGTAAACAAATAAGCTCTGGTGTATCATCTACTAGAAAATCACCTACTTATTCTAAATCCACACAACCATGAATATCAAGGGAAGTCTAATCTTCAATCATATTACCATGATAACACAAAGAATAGTCTAAGGTACCACACAAATATATGAAGACTCTTTTAACTGCATCCCAATGAACTCTACCAAGATTAGACATATATCTAGAAAGAAACGCCACTATTTGGGCAATGTATGGTCTTGTACAAACCATAACATACATCAAACTTCCAACTGCACTCCAATAAGGAAATCTGCTCATGTCTTCCATCTTTGATGTGGATGTTGGACAATCTCGAAATAGATAACTTTGTTCTAGCTAAAACAAGAACACATAATGGTCTACAATCATGCATATCAAACCTCTATAAAATTGAATTGATGTACTTACTTTTTCCTATCCATAGATTTATGTTCACTCTGTCTCTTCGAATTTCCATCCCAAGAATGTGCCCAGCTGCACCAAGATATTTCATTTCAGATTTAGCACTAAGTTGAGATTTCAGTTTTGAAATCATACCTCTCCCTTTTCCAATAAATAACATATCATCAACATATAAAGCAATAAATGGGAAATGATCACCATAAGTTTTATAATAAAAACAATGTTTTGCTATTGCATATAAATATCCTCCTCCAAGTCACCATGAAGGAAAGCAGTTTTCACATCCATTTTCTCAACCTCTAAATCATAAGAAATAACAATATAAATAAAAAATATAATTGATGTCATTTTTGCAATAGGAGAAAATATTTCAACATAATCAATACCCTCAATTTGAGAGTAACCTTTTGCAACCAACCTTGCTTTGTAATTCTCAATACCTCCATCTGAACTAATATTTTTCTTGAACACCCATTTACAACCAACAAGTTTTTATCCTTCAAGAAATGGTACAAGATCCCATGTATCATTCTTTTTCAAAGCTTCCATTTCTTCATCCATAGCAATCTCCAAAGATTTTGCATCATTCATACCCAATTCCTCTTCTACCAATCTAGGTTCATCCATGTTAGTATTCAAAGAAAAAATACATCTCCAATCATTAGGTGAATACCTTTCAGGTGGTTGTCTATGCCTTGTAGACTTATGAACTTGAGTTGATTTGGAGGTTCTTCCTCCTCTTCTAAAGATTCAAACCTAGAAGAGCTCTCCTCAACTTCTTGTCTATCAATGGGCCTCAATTCAACTTTCTTGGTATAGAAGGAAATTGAATCACATCTTCCCATTTACTTTTTTTGGCTACGATGTAATAGAATAAGGCTTTGTTTTCTCTAAAAATAACACTTCTACTATGCATTACCTTATGTGAAATAAGATCCCAATGCTTGTGTCCTTTCACACCATAATTGTATCTAGTGAAGACACATTTCACAACCTTGTTATCCAAATTTGTTAACTTTTCCTTTGGCTCATGTGCATATGCCTCACAACCAAAAAATCTAAGATATATTAATGAAGGCTTGTGACACGACCATACCTCAAAATAGGTGTCTTATCAACAAGAGTTTATGTAGGAGACTATTAATCATGTAACAAGTAGTGGCAACAACTTTAGCCCAAAATATTTGTTCTAGACTAACACCACTCAACATACTCCTAGACTTATCCATCAATGTCTTCTTCATTCTTTCTACAACTCCATTCTGCTATGGAGAATATTTTTTTTTCTTCTATCTATGAATACCAAAATGTTTACAAAATCTATCAAAATCATTAGAGAAAAATTAACTGCCAATATTAGTCCTCAAACATTTTATTTTCTTTCTAATTTGTAACTCAACGATTTGTTTAAATTCTTTAAATCAACTAAAAACTTCAAATTTACTATTTAGAAAATATACCCATGTCCTTCTACTATAATCATCAATAAATGAAACATAATATGTGAATTTACCAATTGAAGGAACATATACATGACCAAAAACATTAGAATTAATAAGATCCGATACACCACAAGATTTATGAGAACTCTAGTTAAACTAAGCATAGTTTTGTTTTCCATAAATGCAATTCTCACAGAAATAAAATTCAATATTACAATCTTACAACCCTTCAACAAGGTTTTTAGTTTTTAAGTTCCTTAGACTCTATTCTCCAATGTAGCCAAGTCTCTAGTATCATAACATAGTTTCTCTATAGGTAAATTTGATTTAGAAGAGAAAGCACCCTTGCGTACCCCAAAAGCCATGACCATTTGTTGAAGTTGAAAACTTCACCTCTTCCATAAACTTTCTTTTCACATAAATATTAGACTCAATAACTATGCATGCATCAAGCTTATACAATGTGCCCTATTTGAAACCTCTAGTAATCACCATAACTCCTTTGACCATCTTCCATCCTGCATAAAAAAACTACTTGCACACTTGCATCTATTAGTTTACTCACAAACAACAAATTTTGTGCTAAACCAGGGATATGCAACAAACCATTAATCCTTTTTATTCTACCATCAAGAAACTTGATTCTAACTTTACAATGAACAACAATGTTTAAATAATCTAATCATCACCCAAGTACAACTTGCCTCCATCAAATTCTTCATATTTAGAAAACCAATCTCTATTAAAGGTCAAATGGAAAGATGTGCCTAATTCAATTAACCATGCATCATTACCCATACAAGTTGCAAAATTTACAATGAATGCATCACCATCTTCCTTCTCAGTCTCAAAATCAAAATAAAAATTCTTAGACATTTTCTTCTTTGTAGTCCTTACAAATATGTTTAGGCTTACCACAGTTCTAGCAAGTAACTGTTGTCATGGAGATTGCACCCGAATGAAAAACTAACAAGCTCAACAATCCCATGTAACATGGAAACACCTTCAAGCCTGTGGGTTGCTCATAATGAAGGTGAATCTCTAGATTATGGGTTGGTTCCCCTTTGGATATCCTAAAACTAATGAATCTGATGGGAATAGGGTAAGAAGGATAAGTAAATTGAAATGGAAAGCTTTAATCTATGAGGTGATGCACCGATAATGAAACTAATATGCAAAAAATGACACAACTATCCCTCAATGAAACCCTTTTTACACAACTCAATTTGTGCAATCAAATCACATAAGTAATTCATAAGGAGGCCTGAAATATCTGATTCTTTGAAGGAAAACAATATTTTCACAACTCAAAATGCAAATTAAGACAAATGCACAATTTACAACCTATGATGGTTAATTTCTTTTGTGTATATGTAATGAAAGAACGAGACAAAAACTTAAAGGTTTTATCAAAAGAAAATAACTTTGCATCAAATCATTTAAGATATTACAAAACACTTGAAATCAAGAAGGCAACTTGATAGTCCTAAAAGATGGAAGGAAACACTGTAAAAATTTGAAAGTAACCTACTACTATAAATAATAATAAGTCTGAGATACAAAATTTTTAGCCTCTCTCAATGTGTAAGAGAAGACAAGAAAGAAAGAACTGAGGAAAAAGATAAATTTTTCCCCATATATACAAAAGATGACTCCAAAGTGCCAGAGGTGGTACTTGTAGTTAACTACATTTGAAAATATCTCCCAAAAACTGATCCATGAGAAAAATGTAAAACCCCTACAAAGAGGAGTCAAAATTGAAGCAAAATGAGAAAAATAGGCTCAAACTCCCTCTCACAATCAGTTTGACCAAGTTGGACTCCAAAATCACCTTAGTTTAACCATAAATCAAGGAAAATCACAAAATAACTCCATGCACATGAATCACTCTTAGTTACACTGATTGCTCAACTTAAATCCAACTCCTCTCATGCATGTAATAACTCATCAACCAATCTTCAACTATATCCTTTGACTATATCTTGAAGGCAACACATGTTTATCTTGCATTTACATAACACTTAATAAAGTGGTTTATAGCACACCACTTTAATAAATGTTTTACATTTCAAATTTGTTTCAATGAAAAAAGGGAAATTAATTTATAGGCAAAAGTTAAAATCAAAGGAAAAAATTCCTTTTGGGAAGTCGGCTAAAATTAGGGTTGAAACCCTAAACTCAAAAACCATCAACACACTTTCCTCACTTTTCATTTGCACTTCACATGCTCTATTGAGGGCACCACCATACTAGGGTTTCACTGAAGAATTCATGAAGTTTTGATAGAGATTTCTGAAGCTAACTCGAGCCCTATGGATAAACTCATGCAAGCTCATGTTAAAGTCATGGTTGGTATGTTTTATTTTTGTTTCCTTTGTGAAAGAGAAACACTCTCTATACATGCAAATCATAGAAAGCACTAAAAACTTTTGATTTTTCTCCCTAAGTGTTTACATGTTCGATGCTTCTATGTGAAAGAACTATAATTTTTTTTTCTCTCTATATTTTTCATTCTATAAAGAAAATGAATGAAAGTTCTTTTATTTTCTCTATTTCATGAGCATCTTTCAGGTTTTTACTTCTTCATGGCCGTGGGCTTTGACTGTGGAAATAGGCCATGGTTTTCTTAAAAAAAAGCTTCAATGTTTGGCCCTTTGAGAATCTTTGTACTTTACTATGTATGCAAAATGTATTCAAGGCTTCCTCTTTTAGGATTTTGGGTTATTTTCTTCATTTCTGTGGTGGCTGTGTTGGTGAGATCTCATAGGCCGTGCTTGGTCTTCATTTTCCTAAGTCATCTTTCATTATGCTCAGTCTCCTTATCATGCATGTGGGTTGTTTCTCTAAGGGCTTCAAAAATGAGGCTCTCAATAAACCTTGAGGGTTTTCATGAAATACAATAGGTTGTGGTTCTCATTTCTTTATTTTCTAAAAAAAACCTCCCTTTCCACATATGCAACATGATGCTCATTGTAATGACTTGACTTTCATTATAAGCCTCCTTGAACCTATTAGTTGTATATAATCCTCCATTGTGAACCATGCTCCTATAATATGCCATATTTTGTACCCAAGTTCATGAAAAATTTCTCATGATCTTAGTTCATTGTACTCTCTTGTCCACTGTCAAATTCCTCATTCTTTGCTTGTACAATGAAAATCATATGCTTCTCTCTCCAAATCATGTCTACTATATTTTTTTGGCAAAATTACCATTCATCTTTACATTACCCTTCATTTTGCATGACATCTTTATTGCATTGATGGTACTACCTTATATTACTCTTCTCTCTATTTAGGAATACCACCATATATATTTCATGAATCTATGTTGGGGAGATTTTAATGTTCCTAAATGTCACTGTGGATTTCCCACTATAGACTTTCTCTTAGTATTACTCTTAAATTCTCCTTGTGCATTCATAAGATAAACGAATCTTACTATATTCCTTGGTATTGGTAATCCCTAAGCAGTCCTCTATAGCATTTAGAAATTTCATGAAATGAACAAAATGAAACACCAAAGTCATGGATAAACAACAATAGGATCAACGTTGTACAAACTAGCTATCTCCATTGGACGCATAACATGAAAAGAAATGAGCAGTTTTCCATTCAAACTCCTACTGAAAGTGTGAGGCACCTTGTCATTGAGGATTTGACCACTATGTTTTATCCTTTTGATCTATCACTAAGAATACTCATCTTCTCTTCTTGACAGTGAATCTAGTTCACTACCCCCTCCTAATCCTTTACTCTCCTTTCTTTGGGCTGCTGCCATATATTTCCTTGAAGCATTGTGATCTTCACATTTGATAAGATAGTGATAATACATGTGTCCTCTCATGACAATAACATTCATAATGTGAAATGACAACATTAAATATGAATTGAAAAAACATTAATGAGACAATATGCTTGGCTCAACCCTTGTGGGAGCCCATTTACCCCACATGCTATGATTTCAAAAGAGATGAATCATGTAATGATAAATGAACTTGTACCTGCACAGTGAATAGAAAAGTTAGATAAAACAATGAAGCTTGGTGTTCTTCATGATGACTTTAGTTAGATAAAACAATGAAGCTTGGTGTTCTTCATGATGACTTTAGTTTTATTTGATGATCTGATTTTGGCTCTCTTGCATATATCTAATAATTGCTCAACTAATCAAATGCATCATAGATATAGGCTATATTTTTGTTGATAGGACATATGATGAGATTTATATCCAAAGATCTAACCCAATCCTTTCATCATCATGTAGGTTCATCTGAATATCAACAACAAGGAGGAGTTGAAAACAAAAAACATCAACACAAGACTACCACAAGAAATGATGGATACACCTTCTCCTCATGTGTTTTTTTTTTCTACTTTATCTTCAGTTGTATATCTTAGCTTTATGTTGTATTAGTTCAACTACTCCCACAGCTTGTGTGGGACATCATATTTTGTACAATGAATAAAAAAAAAATCTTTTATGCAAATTGTGTAATCTTTTCTGTTGTAAAACATTTGCATAATACTTGATTTGAAAACATCCTATGTGCAATGACAAAACTTTAGCAAAAAATTGTATGTACCTTTTTTCCTAGCTGCAAACTATGTTTCAGCTCTACCTAATTGATCTGTAAGCATAAATTAGGTAATAGTAACTTTGGGATTTCTAGGGGATTTGAATCTCCCCTTGGACTTGGATTTATCATGCTTCTCATTCTTCTTTCCTTTTTCCTTAGGTCTTCCATGAACATTTAGGGCCTCCTTGGCACTACTGGATACCTTCCTCCTCATCTCTTTAGAAAGCAAAGAACCCACCAAATCTCGTCTTCAATATAATATAATTACTCCCAATAGCCATAACAAGAGAATCCCATGAATTAGGTAAAGAACAAAGCAAGATTTGACATTTCACTATAATGTAATTCTAGGTGGTTTGTAATTCATCCACCCTCTTCCATTCTCAAGGAATATAATTTCTTCCTCAATAAAATCTTGTTCATTAAAAAATTGGCTTGATACATCTCACCAAGCTTCTTCCATAGTTTTTGTGAAGAGGTATCTTCATGGACATTGATTAAAATAGAGTCTACCAAGCACAATCTGATTAGAACCTTGGCTTTACATTCCATAACAAAATATTGAGCATTTAGGGCCTCCTTAGCACTAATGGATACCTTCCTCCTCACCTCTTTAGAAAGAAAAGAACCCACCACATCTTTAGTCTTCAATATAATAGAATTACTCCCAATAGCCATAACAAGAGAATCCCATGAATTAGGCAAGGAACAAAGCAAGATCTGACATTTCTCCTCATCATCCATTTTGACACCAACCAATGCCAATTGAGCCACCAACATATTGAATGCTTCTAGGTGGTTTGTAATTCATCCACCCTCTTCCATTCTCAAGGAATAAATTTTTTATTCCTCAATAAAATCTTTTTCATTAAAAATTTGGCTTGATACATCACACCAAGCTTCTTCCATAGTTTTTGTGTAGAGGTCTCTTCATGGAAATTTATTAAAATAGATTCTTCCAAGCACAATTGGATTAGAACCTTGGCTTTATAGTCCATAACAACATATTGAGCATCATGAGTAGGATTTGTAGACCTTGAAACATTCTCATCAACAACATCCTAAAGATCTTGATCTATCAACAAATCCTCCATCTTCAACTTCCACATCTCAAAATTATTTCTAGAAAATTTATCCACCTCTATTCTCCTTGATGAACTTGTCATCTGAAAATTCTTGCAACAAGATTGCAAAGTATCTTTTGTACAAGCTCCCACTCAAATCTGGATTAGTTCAAAAAACCCAACAACCCAAAACTAAAACCAAAAGTGATCAAGCTCTGATACCACTTGTAAGGAAGCTAAGGTAGCGAGACAACTTCCAACACTAATCTTGAGAGGACAATAATTCAAAACTTTACAGATCTTTAATAGTTATAGAAACTTAAACAAAAGTAAACATAGATATCATGCATACCACAATACAATGAATTATGTGGGGAAAACCCTTTTAGGAGAAAAACTGCACACTCCAAAAGCTACCCAATATATTATTTTGAAATCACATATATAACAATATACTTACAGAGAAAGCTTCTCAAAGGAGTATGACCAAACAGAGATCTAGAGGCAACACGACTGCTATCAAAATCTCATAATACATCACAATACATGACCGTAATACAATTCCCTCATAAAATATGGTTGCCTCTAGGGAAAGTCAAGCTAATTAAATATCAGCTATCAAATCTAAGACCTAATGATGAATAGTCTAGATTTACAATAATAAAATATAAATAAAATTTTCCTTTCAAGGGCACTTCCCCCAAGCCCTCATTTGAGTGTGTGGCCTCAAACCCCCTACCAGGGGGATTATCTCCCCAAACCCTCATGTGGGGGGGGGGACCTACACCCCCCTGTCACTGAAATATCAATAGCAGCTTATGTAATTGCAAGGTTGAGACACATTTTCCCAACATTCTCTTGGTTGGCAATGGGGAACTCAAAAGTCACATGCTCTAGTGGGTCTTCCACTGAAGCATCACCCATGGTGATGATTTGTTTGTGGGAAGTATCCTCTATGTTTGACATGGAAATTGGTTTAAGGGATGATTTTTCGTTAGGAATACCTTCACTTTGTTCAATTTGATCACTAGTATCCTCTAAAGCTTTGATTGTTGAGGGGATAAATCTTCCTAGAGTGTCTCACTACCTCCACATACAATAGTTATGAGACTTTTTGGATCATCTCTTGTACATTCTTAGTGAAATGTTAATATGTTGATGATTAAAACCTAATTATCCTAATGCTAGAAACAAAACACTTAAACTATAAAATCTTAAAATTACAAAGGAGAATCCTAAATGTAACACCATCCCCGAAAACAATGCCAAAAATGTAAGTCCTTTTTGATGCTCAGTCAACTTGGTGTCATATACAAAATTTAGAGAGGTTCCTAACTAAAAAATTAGTCAAACTCTTGCAAAGGATTCATTTAATTATCAACTAGGGCTTCATAAGCTTTTGATGATGCTAGTACTGCATGTACATTCATGGGCTCTACACAACCTTTGTTTACACATATACAAGAAAATAGTAAATGTTGGAAAATGAAATAAACTGTTAACTTGCAAAACAAAGGAAATATCTTAATATGCTTCTTATGCTATGGGTACCTTTGAATTAATACTATAATTATTAACTACTAAATATGAACTCTAAAATTCACTAACACTTCTAACTCCAACTTCTAAAGTGCTTGACTTCTCTAGAATAACTCAAGGAAACATTATAGAGCATAATTCATGATACAAGATATCATTCATGTGCATGTATTTAAGATTTTACTTGAAATGAATGAAACAATATAATCATATAATATAATGATAGAAATCAAGGTGGGTGAATAGTACCTTGAGTGGCCCTTGCTCAAGTTATTGTTCCCATAAGGGAAAATCAAATGTACACTACTTTAATCAACTAATAATAACAATAAACTAAAACATCTTTATTACGTAGAAGCTGAAATCTTACAATATGACAAGAATCGAGCTATAAATCTCTCTTTCATGAGTGCATATCCATTGTAACTAAGTAAAAAAAAATAACAATGCAATATTGTCTACTAAAAATAAAAATTGGAACTAGCAATTATATCCTCCTAACTAGATCTGATCCTGAACCACTAATCCAAATATATAGGCTTGGGAGGAGTTTTATTCACATAAGGAATAAAAATAGAAATTAAATGCATATGCCAACTCTCCTTTAGAATAGGGAGAGGACTAGTCTTTGCAACTGAAACTATTATTTAAAAATATAGAAGAGAAATATAATTGAAACTCTTCCCTAACAACTTGATAGAAACTTGCTTTGTGAAAACTGTCATGTTGGATTCCTTATCAACATAGAATTATTCCTCCTATCATCTTATTGGATGATTTGATGACTCACGTTTGACCACTTCAATGATTGCTTCCATTATTTCCTTTAACTATCACATTTTCAGCATTCTAGACTCTCCCCTGTAATCTTCCTAGAATCTTTTGGCTACGGGCTGGTCAATCTAGTTGTTACAGGTTACAATTCTTCTAGCTGCAAGAGGTTAGTTTCATCTAAAGTATACACATGATCATTAACAACCATGAGTTAAACATAAATTCATACTAAAGTCATGAAAATTCACATATTTGTCCATGCAAACATCATCATATGATAATTATATTTCCATTTACCAAAGTCTGGTTGAGGATGCATAAATTACATTTAAATGATATATAAGTTTCAGGAATGTCTATCAAAAATGGAAGAAAACTAGCTATTAACCAGGCTCATCAGTGATCCGCTCTCCCCTTTCCTATATATTCATAGATGAAGGTTTAAGAAGGTCAATCATTGTAGAAAATGCTCTGAAAAATGGAAAGGGATTGAGATAAAAAAATATGCCAAACCTAGTGACTCATAGTTTAATTGCTAATGACACTTTATTGTTTGGACAATAAAATATGGATGAAGCTAAGGTAATGTATTTAGTAATTTCTTCATATTGTTCTAGACATTAGGTTAGGTTGTGAAGAGTACCTAGTCCAAAATATTTTTTCAAAATGTTCTTCCTAGGGTTAAGAATATAATTTATACTTTTTTGGTTTATTCCTTAGACACCCTACCATGTAAATGTTTGAGAATTCCCTTCTTTTTGAGAAAATATAAAAATGAATTTTGGTAGATTATGGAGAATACAATTGTTAAGAAAGAAAATTCTTGGAAAGGAAAGTGGCTTATAGTGGTAGGAAAATTTACCTTATTAAAGGAAAAATTAGCTTGGATAATTTTCTTAGATCTCTCTTTGAAATGGTGCATACTAATGAGATTTAAATATCTGGACTTAGATGATCCTAAATGAATCTTCACAATTTCCAATCCCCAAATAGGATCCAAAATGTGGTATTTATCATTCTCTTGTCAAAATTTGATTCTTCCACACCTTTCTTGGGTGATTCATAGTAGAGGAAATCTCTATTTTGGGAATATTCTTGGAATGGGCACAAACCCATTGCTTAAAATATTCTTTTATTAGATGTGGAACAAACTTGAACCCAAATCTTGAGTAGAAAAGTAAAAGAGTATTTCACTATTGATGTTTTAATCATCCTCCCAAAATTAGTTGGAAACCAATAACCTGTTCCTCCTTTTCCAAAGAGCATAAATACTTGTATATAACAAAATTGAGAAAAAGATTGATATAATTATTAGAGAGATGACGAGATTCTATGGATGGGTTTTGAAAATGGATAGTATACAGTTAAAGATGGGTGTAACATTCTAGAAAGAAAAACTCCACCTAAAAATTCACCAACAAAACTTTCTTGGCAACCTGCATGTCTTCCTAAAGTTGGTAATTTCACTTGTTTAGCCCTAAAAAAATAAAATTCTTAAATGCATGTGATTGGATATTATAGGGATTACTAGTTTATTTCCTTTATTTCTATGTGCTATTATGTGACTTTTCCCCAAGAGAAGAGAAAAATATAAAATAACCTTTTAGAATTAAAAGTGAGATATAAAAATAAAGGATATTCTGATCCTTTGGTTAAAAGAGAGATATTTAATAAAGAAGATGCATCAAATATTTTTTTTAAATGGAGAATTAATTATATTTATTAAATAATACTTAAAGGAATCCTTTGTGAAAGGGTGTGATGGTTTGGAAACCACCCCTTAAGGCTTATATCGAGAATTTATCTAAGACTTGGAAAGGAATGGAGAACACTCAAGGAAGAAGAGGAAGTGGAGCTATATGAATTGTAAAAGGGGGAACACAACATGTGTACAACCCAAGGTACATAGTACACTCGAGACTATCCTAGCCAGGGCTTGGGTATTTGTACTTGTGTTGAGCATTGTTTTGTTGAACCAACACTTGTGTAGAGTGTCATAGTACACTTTGTTCCTCCTATATTTTTTTGATAGTAAGAACTAATACCACTGACATCTTCCTAGGGTGAGAGTTGATTTTCCAAGTGTTGTGATTGAGATAAGTATTGAAAACCATTGACTCTAAAATATATTGAGGATATTGTCTATATGGTTTTGATGTTAATTTGGTTGAATTATATGGATGTCTATTCCATTTACTATGTTTATTATTTACTTTTCAATCCTTGTCTAACTATTACATATTATAGTTTATATTAGTTATTCTTATCACTTTAGTAACATTACATCTTGTAAATTATCTTAACTCTAATATTCAATCTATAAATTCCGTTGCTAATACTTAAACAACTTTAGAAGGAGAAGTGGCATTACATTTGGTATTAGAGCCAAAGTAAGCTATACTAATCATTTATAGGTCTAATATGATGGGATCCTTTATTTTTATTTTATTTTTTACTTAAGATCCTTATCCATACATCTAAATTAGTATTATCTAGAATAAAACCAAATTTGATTGAACTAATAGAGAGTATATAAAAAAAATTGATTTTATTCATTATAAATAATAAATATAAATATAAATATTCATTAATAAATATAAAATATTTTGATTTGTGATGGAAAGATTCTATGAAATAATTATACTTTTGATTGATTTAAATAAAATTATTTAGAAATGTAAAAGAGGAGATATGATGGTTGGTACGATAATCCTTCAAGTTTTCTTATCATTAAAAAAATAAATATTATGCCTTATACTCTTAGCCTATAACATACTGCGAAGCTAATCTCTCGACAAAACACACCTATATCTTATAGATTATAACATAACACCCCATCCCCCATTTGGCATCCTTTCGAGATAGACTGATGAATCGACACTAGTTGATGTTTAGGCATATTTTGGTGCATGTCGTTAGTGCTTTCACTTGTCCTGTTATAAAAAAACATGGAACACCAACAAGATTTTAAATCATTTTTTTGGCATGTTTCAAATCATCCATTTTGAAAGAAAATAGCCGCAATATTTCATATTTTATAGGTTGTGGGGAGTTGGGAAGAAAACATAGAGGAAAGCAGAGTGGCTTTTCTCCCTTCGAAAATGCATTAGAGATGCACACAACTACCTATGAGGTATGTATATCTACCAAAAATATGTGTTGTTTGCCATTCTGCATAGGGAATGTGAAGAATTGAATAGGTAAAAATTATTTCACACTATTTTTTAGGAGTTGTTTATGTGCTTTTTTATTAAGGATTTGTAAAATTTGTGTTTTGTATGAAAAACTTGCAACACATTATGGAAATTGAACCTGCATTATTTTTTAGCCCATAATGCCGTTATTTTAAACATTTGCATTTTGAAGGTTTTTGGGGAGCTATGAAAGGAGTTATAGAGCAGCCAATCTCCCTAACAAAATACATGTGATAGGTGTGGGTAGCTCCCTAGCAAGTATGTAAATCTACCAAAAATATGTCATTTTTTCATTCTACCTAAGGGATAATTAAGAATTAAACAGGTATTCATTGCGAAAAGGGGTATTGATTGATGGGTTTGCAAGGGTTTTCCTTATGAAAAAGGGTTTCCATTTGATATGAAGAGTTGTTTATGTGATTTTTTTATGATGATTTTTAAATTTCATGATTTTAATGTTCTCTCCAGAATTATCACAATTTAGGAAAATTTTCCAAATTGAACTCATTGGTGACTCACCAAGTGGGGTGTTACGTGTTTAGTTATGAATTCCATCACATAGATAGGGTTTAGGGCTTGAAAACATGATGTCATTTGTCAACTGCAATTAATGGCATAGACCAAGCTTCAGGGTAGACAGTTAAACTTGCAAAGGCTGGCTTCTATCAAAAATTGCATACTTTAGAACATAGTGTGTTTTCCAACCTCCACATCACAACACTAGCTACCAAATGTAATGTACATTTCTATGTATGTTTTTATACATTTTTGTATGTTATCATGTGTATGACATGCCATTTTGTTGTTAGATTAGCTGCATCCAAACTGACAAAGGTTGGCTGCTATAAGAAATTGCATGCTTCATAATACAACATGTTTTTCAACCCCTACATCATAACACTAGCTACCAAATGTGATGCATGTTTCTATGCATATTTTTATGCATTTTTATATGTTATCATGTCTATGACATTTCACTTTTTTTAGGTTAGCCGCATCCAAACCTGTAGAGGTTGGCTTCTATAATAAATTGCATGCTCCAGAACACAGTGTGTTTGTCAACCTCCACATCACAACACTAGCTACCAAATGTAATGCATATTTCTATGTATTTTTTTATGCAATTTGTATGTTATTATGTCTATGAGATGCTGTTTTGTTTTAAGATTAGCTGCATCCAAACCTGTAGAGGCTGGCTATTATAAGAAATTGTATGCTTCGAAACATAATGTGATTGTTAACCTCCATATCACAACACTAGCTACCAAATGTTATGTATGTGTCAATATATATTTTTATCCATTTTTTGCAAGATTTAGTGTGTCTAAACTTGTAGAGGCTGGCTGCTATAAAAAATTGCATGCTTCAGAACATAGTGTGTTTGTCAACCTCCACATCACAACACTAGCTACCAAATGTAATGTATGTTTCTATGTATGTTTTTATGCATTTTTTGTATGTTATCATGTCTATGAAATGTTGTTTTGTTGCGAGATTAGATGCATTCAAACCTTCAGAGGCTAGTTGATATAAGAAATTGCATGCTTCAAGACACAATGTGTTTGCAACCTCCACATCACAACACTAGCTACAAAATGTAATGTATGCTTCTATGTATGTTTTTATGCATTTTTGTAGGTTATCATGTCTATGACATGCCTTTCTGTTGTGAGATTAGTTGTATCCAAACTTGTAGAGGGTGATTGATATAAGAAATTGTATGCTTCATAACATAGAGTGTTTTTCAACCTCCACATCACAACACTAGCTACCAAATGTTATGTATGTTATCATGTCTATGACATACCATTTTGTTTCAAGATTAATTGTGTCTAAACCTGTAGAGGCTAGCTAATATAAGAATTTGCATGCTTCAAAACACAGTGTCTTTTTTAACCTCCACATCACAACACTGGCTACCAAATGTTATGTATGTTTAGACTATATATATTTTTATACATTTTTGTATGTTGTCATGTCTATTCAACACTGTTTTGTTGCAAGATTAGTTGCATCCAATCCTATAGAGGCTAACTGCTATAAGAAATTACATGCTTCAAAACACAATGTGTTTTTCAACCTCCACATCACAACATTAGCTACCAAATTTTATGTATCTTTCTATGTATGTTTTTATGCATTTTTGTATGTTATCATGTCTATGAAATGTAGTTTTGTTGGGAGATTAGTTGTGTCCAAACAGGTGCAGAGGTTGACTACTATAAGAAATTGCATGCTTTAGAACAAAGTGTGTTTGTCAACCTCCCCATCACAACATTAGCTACCTGATGTTATGTATGTTTCAATATATATATTTATCCATTTTTGTATGTTTTCATGTCTATGTCATTCCATTTGTTGCGAGATTTGTCGTGTCTAAACCTATAGAGGCTGGCTACTATAAAAAATTGCATGCTTCAGAACATAGTGTGTTTGTCAACCTCCACATCACAACACTAACTACCAAATGTTATGTATGTTTCAATGTATGTTTTTATGCATTTTTGTATGTTATCATGTATATGACATGTCATTTTGCTGCGAGATTAGTCATGTCCAAACATGTAGAGGCTGATTGCTATAAGAAATTTTACTTCCTTCATAACACATTACTTTTTTCAACCTCCACATCACAACATTAGCTACCAAATCATCCAAATTATTATAATATTTATTTAAAATTATCATACAATTTTCTGAATGTTAATATTTTTTTTTAAATTAGGGTTTTTTTAATTTAATTGTATAAGTTTTCTTCGAACAATATTTTGAATCATAATTAGGGATGTGTCATTATGAGGGGGAAATGATTTAATATTTCAAATGAAACTTTCTTCCATCATTGTAATAATTGATCAGAAAGTGATATAAAATATTGATAAAGAGTTCAATCAAAAGCATGCTTCATAAGACACTATAATTTCCAACCTCCACATTATAATGTATCCGACTCTTAGGTGGTTTACAAGTTTGTATATGTAGGTGTTCATTATAAATAGCAAGAACATCAATTTCTTTCCATTAGTTGCAATATTGAATAAACTTTTTGACAGTGGTGAACATTCTGTAGTGAAGGTTGCAAAACACTATATATTTTGAAGCCTATCTTTACTTATATGTAAACTTTGTCATGGAATGCAGATGTACAAATATAGAGATGGAGTTCTATTTATCATAGGTGGATTGAGAAGTTCCCCATAAGAAGAAGCAAATGAGTAGACAAGTGTCCTATAGGTGTCAACCTTAGGAACACTTGGAGTGTGCAAACCAACAACCTCTATGACCAAATCATCAACCTTGTGTGCCAAGTGTTGAGTGACTTTTGAGGTGAGATGGAAATGTCTCCAACCTCAAAAGTGTGTGCATGAGGTTAACCAAACAACTTGGTAACCTCTAGAGGTCTCAATTGTTGCACATTTGATTAGACAAGAAGTTGTCTAACCTCATCAACCTAAGTACACTTATGTATAGTGAATAGATTAAATATTCAAACTAACAATATATATAAACCTAATATATATTATCAGTATCAACATACCCCTCATAAATGTATATGTTTATGCAAATTTAGACTAATATCTGTATATATACATATACATACATACACACACATATATATATATAATAAACACACACACGTGTGCGCGTGCGTGCACACACACACACATACTATCTCAACTTATATATTTATTATCAACTCCAATATTCTTCAATTAAGTAGATGAATGGTGCAATGACCTTTAGAAAGAGAATATAAATATTAACAAATAAATCAAATTCATCTCATTTTATTTTTATAATCAATTTAATCCAATGTCTCAAAGAATTATACATTAAAATAGAAACTAGATTTATTGTGACTTGCAAACCATCTACAAGGTTATCAAGTAGGCTTTTCATGTTTTATTAATTTGTTTTATTTGATCTACACATAAATATGATTAAAATTGTTAGATCTAACCTTCACCCCTAGTTTTATTCATATTCACCATAATTGTCACTAATACAATTGAAATTAAGTTTATTCCTTAATATTATACATTTGTTGAATATTGATGAACAAATAATTTAATTTATGTTTTCTAAAATAAAAGTTATAATAATTTTTTTTTTTATTGATTAATATTTTATATCACTTAATATATTAACTGATTAATATTTTATATCACTTATTATAAATAATATTAAAAATAAAAAAACTAATGAAAGAAAATAAATAAAAGATGATTTTTTTTAATTCATTTTATAGTACAAAAATTAGTAAGAAAACAAATAAATTTGTCTCTCATAATTTATTTCAATTAGAAAGGTTATTACATTCATAATTAAATCAATGATGAATTCCAAGATCCATATTCTCATAAATCTCAATAAGATTATAACATTTATAATTAAACCAATAATAAATGTCAAGGGAGTTGTATTGAGATAAAGGAAGGTATAACATCCACAATTAAACCAATAATGAATGTCAAGATCCAGATGCAATGATCATCATCTCTCGATATTTTTTGTTTTGATTGAAAGTATATTCTTCAACCAATGAACACACTCATCCCTCCTATAACCCATATTAAATAACTAATAAACATGCCAACAAGACTTGGGCTAGAATACAAAAAAATAGGAATCAAGTACCATATGAAAATCCATATATAATACTCATCACCTCTAGAGATTGAACTTCTTTTGACTAAAAGTATCTCCTTCGACCAATGAACACTCCAACCCCCACTATTATCACTGTAATCCATATATAACTACTCAACATAAAATTAGGAAGTATGGTCTGAGTGACAACAATTATTAACAAAGTCCAAAGGTAGTACTCATCTTCTCTAAAGATGTATTTCTTGGAATGAAGGATCATTACTCTTATGCAAATTGGAACAATGCTAACCATAACAAGAATGATGACCACTACAATTATATTATTTGGTGCCACCACCATAAATATGCTTGCCCCAAATACCAACAATAAATATATTAATGTTGTCCATAATCCAATGAGAGAGGCGTCGATAAGATAGGGATCTTCTTGTTTACGATAAAATGCATACATTAGTAGAACTGCTGATGAAATTGAGCTACAAAATGCTAATGCATCACAAATCACTGTAATGTGAAAATAAACACCATATAGGTGATGTTTTTTTGTCTTCCTTAGGGAGAGTGAAAGCTACTGCAAATGCTACCATTGCAATCAACACTACATTTATTGAAATAATTTGGAATTTCCACATTGATTTTTTAATGGTGAATGAGGACTCACTTGTTTTGTGTGTCACTTTTGGAGTCCATCGTGCACCATTTATTTCTAGTAACCATTCAATCTACACAAAAACCAACATATTTTAAATCAAAAGGAATTGATCAACATTCAAGGTTTCTATAAAGATTGGAATGCCCATAAATTTAGCTTTAAAGGTGGATTATTCTATGTTTCAATGAAATTAAATGCTTGGAAATTGATATTTCCTACAAATAACTTTTAAAGGAAATACAATATAAAATGGGAACAAGATTTGAATATTTGTAAAAATTAAATATAAATTTCAAACCTTCAATATTTTCATTTGAGTGAACTATGAATTTGAATGGATAGTTATTATAGGAAAGAGTTTTTTTCATCACATGTATCTCAATTCAATAATTTCTCCAATCTAGTTCTAAATATCATCAACCTATAAGCAACCAGAAACAATAAAGATTGGACTCAATCAAGTAGTATAAGTGTATATTACACTAGATTAGATATTTAAGTTATAGATTATATCCTGTGGAATTGATCTAGATCTATGGGATTGACTCCCACAAAGTTATGATTTTATGTAGAATTTTAGACAATTCCAACATTGAGAACATTTATTTTCCTACACTTGAACAACTATGTTTTGTATAACATCAATTTTATTAATCATCTTACAAATATATTTTTCAATTATCTATTTATAATAATCATTTATTTAATCTAAATCAAATATACATTATTTATATACATTATTTTTTAAATATAAATAAATGAGAAAAGTAATACTAAAGAATATTGATTAATGCGAAAAAGACCTTAAAAGAAAATACTCTAGTGTAAGAATTATGATTATATATCTATATATGATTTTTTTATCAATACATTATTATTTGGTTTGATTTTTAATTTTCAATTATTGTAAACTTCCGTCATATTTTTTATTTTTCCTTATAATTAATTTTTAACCATTATATAGTAAAAATATTATATTTTTTATGAATGAAACTAAAATAATTATTTACAATTTTAAAATTTAGATGTCGTGTAAAATTAGCACTAACTAATTGAAAATAAAAGTTAAATATTTGATATTTAGATATGGGCTTAACCACTCTTGACTGGTTTTGTTGCATTGTCACAAGAAAAGGGCTTAGAAAGAAAGCATGTATTGGTGATCAGAATGTAAGTATTGTTAAAAGAAGACTGCCAACTAAAGATTAGAAAATGAAACCTTCGAATCGTAAAAGGTGGAATCGTAAGTATTTCATTTTTTAAGCTTTAGATGGTAGTCTTCTTAAAAACCTTTTATTTGATCACCAATAGCTAAATGAATAGCAGAATAAATGAATCACTTACCCCCTTGAAAAAGTGCTCGTCATTGTCCATGTTATCAATAGATATGTCTAATGTCATCTTGCCTCGGTTGTCAACTTTATCGATCAACCTCTTTGATATCACCAACAACACCAAGGTTTTTATGCACCTCAAAATTCTGCTAAAAATTTGTATTGCATTCTCAATCACCAAGTGTAGAGCATTTATTCCCTCATTGTCTATAATTTTTATATAGTCTTTGGCATATTTTAATATCTTTATGACTAAATCTAGGTTTCCTTTTGTAATATTGTCAAATTGCACCCTAGTGGAAATTTCACATTTTAGCACTTTTCCTAGCATTTATTGCACCTAAACACATTTATGATAAGAGCCTCATGGGTCAGAATTTCATGATTCCAACTCCACAAGGTCCAATGATGAAGCAAAAATAGTCTACCATCCCATTTCTCAAAAACTTGAGTTGGACGCCTGCGCAATACGTGAATGTCTGTGCGGCGTGCTAGTGTCCTAGTAGTTTTTCAAGTTTGAAATGGGGAATCTCAAATCCTGTCTCTTGACATGTGTCCATGTAGTCAGATTCTCGAGTGTAACGACTCCTTCTAGCTTTGCATGAAACAAAACTCCCTTTTGCTCTCATTTTTGGGGGTTCTCTCTCTCATTCGATCGATTCTCTTCTCAATCTCACTTCATTCTCAACCTCTTTTAATCGTGGAAATAAAATTTCTACAAGTGAAGCTCTATTAGATTGAAGTCCCTCCAACAACTAAAGCTCTCTAGCAAGCATTCAACGGTGCATTCATGTTTTCAAGAGTGGGTCGAGGTATGTTGGTAACACTCTCTTGCTCTTATCTATTTGTGAATAGATTAGATCTCTTTGTTCATTTACTATTTGGTGGTGTGGGTTCTCCTCCTCAAGTAGGGATTTTTTTCACCACTTTCTTTTGTCTATTTTGTTTACTATATCTATCTAGTTGTTCATGGAGGTGGGAACACCAAAATGGGGGTTTGACTACGGCAAGCCCTGAAACAACCCCAACATTTTTCCCTGTTCGTTCAGTGTGCAGGTTTCCAAAGAAAAGTTCAAGGGAAGGATTCAATCATTTGGATATTTGTAAGCCTTCTATTGGATCTCCTTGATTTTTTTCTCATTCTTTGTTTTCCACCTAGTTACTTTGTTTAGCAACCTTAAATCCATGTTAGATAGTCAATTTTTTAGTCATTCTATCCAAGTCTTGAGTTCTCTATTGCTTGGGATGCCAACATGTCCTTCAAACTCCAACACACTACATTAGTGTCCTGATTCCATGCTATAGTTTGTTGGCTAAGAGCTATTCCTTTGGAGGTAGGGATCTAGGAACATTACTCTCTCAGATTCTGAAGTAGTCTTTCAGGATAATTAGTCTATGTATATTTTCTTTGCGATTTCTTCATTCAACAATATTTGAGGTGGTTAAGGGTAATTTGGTCCTTACGATTCTCTTGAGAATGAAGAGACTCGTAAGCAACAAATCCCCCTTATCTCACATTTTGGTGAACCTGATGTGAACATGTCGGGTCATTTTCTACAATGTTTTAGTGTTTATGATAATGATTTCTCTAATAAATATTTCAATATGTTGGATGATTTTCTAGATTATTTCTTGGAAGCATCTTCCTCTACTCATAGATCTTCCAAAAAAACTTCTTCACAAACTGAAGAGTCGGTGAATGTTGTTGTAGTCTCCACGACTTCTCCAAGTCCTAAGAGACCCACTATTTACTTGACTCTAGCTATCCCCTCTTCTAAGAGGATTTATTCTATTTTTGGAATTCCATATCATAATGATTCGCTAGATTTATATTCAAGGTTCGTAAAAGCTACAAAATCTACTTCTTATAATGCTATTGGGCACACATATAACACAAGAAGAAATAAGCAGAATCAGGATCAACAAACTTCTATTCCTAAACCTTAACCTACTCAAGTTCCTATAGCTTTACCACCTTCCCAACCAAGTCTTCCTTTAGCCCTTAAAATTGCAACTAAAACACCTGGAGATTACGATCTTGTCGAGAAACTTCGTGTTACTCCAACTAAGATCTCACTTTGGGATCTGCTTCAGACCACTTCGGTTTACCAAGGTCTGCTTCAGGAAGCCTTGCAGAATATCCTCTTTCCTACCTCTGCTAGGCTAGAAGATGTTAATGTGTTGATGGCTCATATTTGTGTATATTCACTGAATATCACATTCTATCCACAAGAACTCCCACCCTCGGATGTGTAGAAGCAAGTGAATCCTTTAATGATTACAATTAATGTTAAACTATCGATATTAGACATACTCTCATTGACACTAGTTTGAATCTTAATTTTTTTGGGTATAGATATACTACCTAA
The DNA here is from genome assembly GCA_007258455.2 of Sequoia sempervirens. Lineage (NCBI taxonomy): Eukaryota > Viridiplantae > Streptophyta > Pinopsida > Cupressales > Cupressaceae > Sequoia > Sequoia sempervirens. Next base: position 170,849,563 of record VDFB02000017.1, read on the forward strand.
GATTAAAGTTGATTCTTCTTCCTTAGCTACTTCTTCTTTGTATATTCATGAGCTTGATAATGTTGGCCAACAAGCCCTAGGCACAATAATCCTACCTTTATGGTTAGGCCTTGTTACCTTGCCCTCCTTGGTTTATGTGATGCCTAGCCCCTTACCTTACAATATTATTCTTGAGAGACCCTAGATTCATGCTATGGGTGTTGTAACTTCCACTCTACATCATTCTCTAAAGTTTGTTGCAAACAATTGAGTGGTCACAGTCAAAGTTGACCCAGAAGCTATTCACTTTTGTGAACTAGTGGCTACTGGTCAAGCTTTGATTGTTTCCACTCTTAAGAATTGCATTCTATCTCTAACCTCTGATGTGATGACATGTTCCTTAGTGATACCCTCTATAGAAGCTATCCTCAAAGTAAATGCCTCTAAAGAAGAACCACTTAAAGCAGAAAGTCCTAAGTTGTAATAACCCATCCTAAATTATTACTTAATTTGCATTATTGTATTTGACACATGAATATATTCCAAATTAAAAAGACATAACTAGTAGCTAAAGTCAATCATAGATACACATGTCCATTTAAAATGATTCAATGATTTGTATATTCACTTCAAAAGTCAAATTACAATATCAGGTTTGACTTGGCTCTTAAGGCGACAAAGTCATTACATTGTACACTTTACATCAAATACATGAATGTATTACATCAAGTTACATCTTAGACTAAAATAGTCTTGTGAACAACTAAGGTTCTTCTTTGACACTCACCTCCACTAGTGGATGAGAACATGGTTGAAGCACTGTACCACCCAACCATGAAGCTTACGCTTCCTCAGTATTTTTCTGACTTGAAGAATTCCCAACCCTGTACAAAAAGTTTAGTAAGAGAACAATATGCATGGTGGAATCTAGTGTGTGCCCATACACCAACATGCAATTTCTATCTATAAGTTAGAAAAGAAAGTGTAAGATCTATGCTAGGAATGGAAAAGAGTGAAGTCACATAGTTCATACATACGAACTACATTGCTTGGACAAGCATAATAAATGTGTTGCAACAACAACAAACAATAGGTTTTGGTAAAGCAAACCTATACTCTCTGAACTCCATTTTGGCACCCATCTCAGAAGGTAACTTTCTACTATACATCTCATAATAGCTATCTACCCTCTAGAAACATCTACCCTGAGGTGCTCTAGTCAACTAAGGTATCACTATTTTGTTCAAGTATTAGAATATTCTTTCACGTATGCCTTCAAAAGAAGAATCAGATTACTAATTTACTCTCTAAACAAAAATAAAATTTATGATTCAATAGAGTAATTCAACAATCAGTCATATCAATCTTATGACCATTATATTCTTTTCATCATAAGCATTTTCCATTTAAAAATGTACTAAGAACAAAAGAAGGTATGTCACAAGTATGTGTATGTACATAGATGAAGACTATGTGCATACACATATATGTGCCTACTTATGTTTAGAATTTGTGCACACATTCTGAAATAATCATTAAATCAGATTGCAATCATAAAGTAGTATTCTATTTGACATTTCTTTTGTCAAAAAATAAAGAATCAGAACAAGTCTATGTTAACAGTTTCTCACATACTGTTATTGCATTTTCACAACTATGATACTTTAACATTGTTGTTTACTTAAGAAATTTCATTGTTTAAACAAAACAAGTATTTTTTCCTACTAAACAGTTATAAGAAAAGTTGTTTACATATGAACATTCATTATTTAAATAGAACAAGTACTATTTCCTACTAAACAGTTATAAGAAAAGTTGTTTACATATGAACATTCATTATTTAAATAGAACAAGTACTATTTCCTACTAAATAGTTATAAGACAAGTTGTTTACATATGAACATTCATTGTTTAAACAAAACAAGTACTATTTCCTACTGAATAGTTTTAAGACAAGTTGTTTACACATGAACATTCATTGTTTAAATAGAACAAGTGGGTATGTGTAGGATCATCATGGAAAAAACAAGCCCTTCAGTGGCAAAAAATTCAAAAAAATTAGAGTTAGGAAACTTGACATAAAAATTGAATAAGTTATCTATATTATTTAAAAAATATGTAACAATAGAATCTGTAGAAAATTGAATGTAGTTTCTAAACTACTAGGTTTGTTTAAAAAAAAATCTATTTGGTGAAAATTTGAAATTTCAATGTAGTGGGTACTTAAATTTCGGAAAAAAAGAAGTAGGTGTTTGTTTGACCACCCTAACCACAATAAAATGATAATATTTTTTTATAATATTTTAGATATAAGTAGAGGACTCATGCCTCGATGTGATGCATATTTCTTTGTAATTTGTTTCCAAGTAAATAATTAATTATGATTTTTTTATTACAAATTTTAAAAAAATATAAAAAATTGTATGTCTGACCACCTTAACTTGGCCAAAATTTCATGAAATTCAATTTTTCTTTTTTTAATCCAATAGTATGCGAAGCATAGAATGTGCCACATGTTTTAGATTCAAAGAATGTGATAGCGTTTGAAAGCTATAGATGTTTTTCAATTAGCCTATCAATTATGACTTTAGTCGTAATTTGAATAGAAAGTGAATAATAATTACTTATTAAATTCAAAGTAAAGCATAATTTATATTGGTGTAAAGCTAAGAATATCCTTTAAAAACCCCTTTTGTTTGATCAATTTTGGGTAAAAAAATAGTCGTCAGCCACATACCCATCATATTGCCACTTTTTGGCCCATTATGATCCTGCACATACCCAAGTATTGTTTCCTACTAAACAGTTTTAAGACAAGTTTTTTACATGTGAACATTCATTGTTTAAACATAAAAAGTATTGTTTCCTACTAACTGTTATAAGAAAAACTGTTTACATATGAACATTCATTGTTTAAACATAACAAGTATTGTTTCCTATTAAACAATTATAAGACAAGTTGTTTACATATGCACATTCATTAATTAAATAAAACAAGTATTGTTTCCTACTAAATAGTTATAAGAAAAGTTGTTTACCTATGAACATTCATTGTTTACAACTATTCAAAATTGTTTCCAACTAAACAATTTAATGAGCAAAGTTGTTTTTAGCTACAAAAATAGCTTTTCAACAAACAGTGTTGTTTGCTAAAGAATAACCACTATTTACATCAACACAATACTGTTTCAAACTAAACAGTTACATTTATAGATAAATAATGTCATTTACTCTGTATGCCGATCTCAAGCTGTTTACATGCTAAATGATTGCTTTACAAGTAAATGTTCACTATTTAAAAATAGATCAGGTTTTCCACAATGTACTAAAAATAAACAAATCAAATAGCCCAATTTCATACATAAGGACAAAATGTCTATTATTCAAATCTTGAACACTTTCATCATTGGAAATTTGATGAGAAACTTTAATATTATAAAGAAAACTAAGTTCGACATGTTTGTTGATGAAATACTTGAGAAAATATTTCAGTCAAAGAAGGCATAGAAGTTTCAGGTTCAAAACAATACTCATGCTTATTCAGGCTGCAACAAACAAACCAAGGTTGCTCTGGATTCAACCACTCTCATAGGTTAGGTGCTTTCTTCCTTAGCATCAAAAGTTATATTTGAATTTTCCCTTATGGGAATACTGGTTTATACCATGCATATGGTAATATTCAACATGCAAACTTATTTCTATACCATTTACACATTCGGGAAATCAACCTGTTAATCATCTAGATTAACCCAAGCAAGGTTTGGTGAATCTCAAAATTATATTCATACCATTTTTCCTATTGAACAAGGTTGGCTTCACACTAAATAATAATATACATATGTATACAATCCTCTAAAAGCATTTGAATGAGCCCCTTTCTTTTATCGATCCATTCAATAACAAGCATAGTAAATATACAAATGAAATACAAAATACAGGGAATTCATGCCCTCCCATAGGATCAATATTTGATCCTTTACAAAGAACATTTTTTACCAAAAACACAGTCATACAGAATAATTTCCATAAGCCTTCTCAAGGCTAAGCATTATCATGCATAATAGAAATTATGGCCAAGCCTTATAAGGCTTTCGAGCCTCAACCTAACTCTGAATACAACTGTGAAGGATCTAAATCTTTATGTTTTCCAAACTAGCAGGCCATAGGCCATGCGATCTCCACAAAGTGGATTAACAAAACTTTATACATTTGGCTCAAAGCCGAATCAATCACAAAACAATGACTCACATTTTCCTTAGCTATGAATACACTCGTTTAAATTAAATAAATACTTCAACCATGATACAATAATGGCAATAAGAACAAGTTGATTGCTTAAGGGAAAATGATTTACCTTGAATTCAAGCTTTTGAGATGTTTCCCTTGGATTTTTCCTTTGTCTCTAGTTCGTCCTCTACTTTTTCCTTTTGAACCTTCGATTTCTTATTTTCCTCTACTTTTTCACCCATCTATATTTTAAAAAATGGAATCAACATTGTATTTTGCATGTTTCTAGGCATTGGAATTATTTCCATTCCATTGGCCACTTCTTGGTTTGAACATTGTCATTAAAACTGTGGCAGTCCATGTCCTTCGTGGATTGCCTTGTGATTTCTCATTGATTTCAAACAATCCGATTTAGAATATATCGATTATCGAATTTGAATTCAATATTAATTTGAATATATGTATGTATATATATGTATGTGTGTGTGTGTGTGTGTTTTAATGGTTTCATTCATATTTACCATGTTTTCAAATAATATATACATATACATATATATATATATATATATATATATATATGTATGTATGTATTTGCATATATTTACATACATGTATGTATATATATATATACATATATATATATTTGTATGTATGTATGTATTTGCATATATTTACATACATGTATGTATATATATATATATATATTTACATTCTTGTGAAAATTGTTTCTTTAGAAGAGCTTATAAGTTCCATATGCTATCATTTAAATTAAGTAAGGAACTTTAATTTCATCTCAAGCATCCATGTATGTAAACTAAAAGAATTTATTTTCACTTAATTTTCACATAATGAAATCTCTTATCATTTTTAATCATTCTTTACAATACTTACTTTCTTTTTCTTCAAAACATAGAATTTAAGTAGACAATTTAATCTACAATCCATTCATTTTCAATCACTGAAAACAACTCAAGTCATGAAATTACATTCTTCTATATATGCAAAGTACTTCAAATGAAAATCATCATGCCATTTGTGGTGTGTGCACCCAGATTCCAAATGGCATACCATTCAATCTGGCTAAACATTCCTACTTCAACCATGTTCTCATCCTTCAACCTATCACCTTGTAACTGTACACACTTACACTTACAAATTTATCAGTAATGTTCAATTCTTGATAACATATAAAATGATTTCCAAGAGTTCACAAAGTCAATATCAGTCAACTTCTTTCATTCAATTTTCAAAAATTCCAAAATTTCCATTTAATATTTAATTGAATTTCTTCAATAATTCAATTTATCATAATATAATAAATATGCAATAAAATTGGGTTATGACATAAGTCTTCCTCGTCTACTTCACCTTCTGAATCAAATGCATTTCTTGGTGATGATTGGGGATCCTTAGAATTCTCTATATTCTTCAAATTGGAGAATACAAAGTGAATCCAACTCATCTAAAACTTCCCATAACCTTGAATACCTCTAACAAGGAAGTAGATCAAAATCTTGTTGAGAAGGAAAGATGTGACCTATTCATGAAGCCAATCATTCCCCTACCGAGGAGGATAATCTTGCTCCTACTATGGAGGTTAACGCTTGCAAATAAAGTAAGGGAGATGGTTGTGGTCTTGTAGATGCATTTGATGCCCATTGGTGGAATGATGCTCTCTACATGGAACCACCACCTTTTGAAGCTTTGCAAATGTTCTATGGTCCTAGATATAGGCTTGTTTCTCAATATGGTTATGGGCATTAAGGCCTTGGGCGTATTGAACAAGGAATTCAAGTCCCTATCTAATTTAAGCCTTGCAAGCACTATCTAGGTTTGGGATGCTCTGTTCACCAATCTAAGAAAAAACCTTGGTGGACTGTTAACATGATTTCGATTGAAATGCTTAATCTCGTCCATCCCGAATTGATAGAGGATGGGGTAGAGGCTGAAGAAGTCCACTTAGATGTTTTCTCCTTGAAGGAATCTCTATAGGAATTCTTAAGTGCCTATTCTTTTTTTCCCTCCTTTCATCATAAACAATAATTCCCGTATCATTTGAGTAAAAAATCATACTTTGGTGAATCCATTTTGAATGTGGATGAGGAGGCTCCTCTATCGAGTATAGATGATGGTGTCTTGATTCCGTATCCTGAGGAACATAGTCCCCTCCTCAAGGGGGATACTACTGAAGTCCCCATGGATCCTAAATCTTTCAAAAAAGTGATTAAGATCAAGAAGTTCCTTTCTTATGAAGAAGCTAAGGAGCACTCTAATATTTTACATTCTCATCCTGATATCTTCACTTGGTCATATGAGGACATTCCTAGTATTGATGAGTATATAGTGGTTCACAATATCATCTTATATCCTGATGCTAAGACAATTAAGAAAAAAAATAAAATATCAATCCCAAGGTCGCATTGCTGGTTAATACTGAGATAGGGAAGCTATTAAAAATAGGCTTTATTCATCCAATTGACTATTCACCTTGGATTTCGAATATTGTTGTCATTAGAAAACTTGATGGCCGAATCTGTATATGCATTGAATTTTGTGATCTTAACTAGGTACAAGACTTTATTTACACCAACATGCAAGATTTGGCTATGGAGATAGCCACCCAAGATCTAAAGGCCTATGGAAAGCACAAAATACTTAGAAGATCAATATGAAAAGAATAAATTATATTTCTATCAATGAATGCAAAATGAATCAATTTAGTTGTGTGTATAATGTAGTAGAGAACCCTTGGTTATATAGCCAAGGTGAGACATAAGATGCCATAAGATTATGACAATTGTCTTAATCATATGATATGAGATAACTTATCACAACTACCTAGGTCACATGTTTTAGTTGTCAAAAGATAAGATAACAACTAATGAAAAATAACACCTTCTAGAAAGAATCTTAGGACCTAAGTAAACTTAACATGTGAATATGTCTCATAAGTCTCTAGTAAGTGAGAGTCATCCATCATTGAAAGAGTCAAATCTTCTTTGCATGACAGGTTTGCTATGACTAACTTGGGCCTCTTGCATTACTTTCATGGGATTGAGATTACACAATCCTCTTTCGGGATCACTCTTGCTCAACCCAAGTATGCTCTTGACCTTCTAGCTTGGTTCAACATGTCTAATTGTAAGGATACACCTACTCCCTTTCTATTAGGAGTCAAACTTGAGGCCAAGTGTTCCACTCCACTTGTTGATGCGACTTTGTATCGTCAGCTTGTTGGGAGCCTCATCTACTTGACTCACACATGCCTTGATATTTCCTTTGCGGTTGGCATGGTTTCATGATTCATGCAGGAAGCACATGAGCTTCATTGGAAAGCTGCCAAATGCATCTTGCATTACATACAAAGCACACCACATATGGGATTCACTATGCAGTAGGTATAGGATTCAACTTAGTTGGATATACAAAATTTGATTGAGCTGGCAATCTTGATGATTGTAAGTCCACTTATGGCTACAAATTTCACCTTGGTTCTAGCCCCATTTATTGGCAGAGTAAGAAGCAACATGCTATTTCTCTCTCTTCGACTGAGGCTGAGTATCGAGGAGTTACTAATGTTGCTACTGAGGCTATTTGGCTTCAGAATATTCTGACTAAGTTTGGCTTCACCATTCCACAGCCCACGGTCCTCCATTCTGACAATCAAAGTGCCATCTATATTTTGAAGAACCCAATTCAACATCAACAAACCAAACACATCGAGATCCATATGCACTACATCAAGGAGCTAATACAAGAGTAGGTCATTGATTTGCAGTATTGTCCTATAGTAGAGCAAGTTGTAGTTATCTTTACAAACCCTTCATTGAGAGTGCATATCACCATTTGTGAGCTCTCTTGGGGGTGTGGGATGTTTCTCTAGGGGTGTCACTTGACCTTCTTCATTCTCTCTTCTGGGGGAATTTTTCCTCACTCGAGGTTTTGTCCTTCTCATCTTTTTAAGAGTGGTTTCTTTTCTTTTTTCTATCTTTTGGGGAGGATTTTTGTCCCATTGGGTTTTATCCTTTTCTCCATTTGTGAGGGATTGCATTGCATTTGTACATGGGTACCTAATATGGCCTAGTAGTTGGGACCTATCATTGCATCTTGGTGTCATTTGCATAATAATCTTCTCCCTAAGTTGCACTTAAGGGGGGGTGTTAGTGTGAATAAATGTCTTGTACCTAGTTATTTCACTTACTAGGGACTTAGAGGACATATTCACATGTTAAGTTTACTTAGGTTCTAAGATTATTTCTAGAAGGTGCTATTTGTCATTAGTTGTTATCTTATCTTTTGACTTGTAACACATGTGACCTAGGTAGTTTTGATTAGTTGTCTCATGTCATAAGATTAAGAAACTTGTCATAATCTTATGACATCTCATATCTCACCTTGGCTATATAACCAAGGGGTATCTACTACATTGTATACACAACTACATTGATTCTTTTTGCATTCATTGATAGGAATACAATGTATTCTTGTCATATTGATCTTCTGAGTATTTTGTGATTTCAATAGGCCTTTAGATCTTGGGTGGCTATCACCATAACCAAATATTACAAGTTGATTGAGGAGGCCTATTAATCATGTAACAATAGTGGAAACAACTTTAACCAAAAACCTTTGTTCTATACCAACACCACACAACATACTTCTAGCCTTCTCCATTAGTTTTCTTTTCATTCTTTCTAGAACTCCATTCTGCCGTGGAGAATAAAAATTTGTCTTATGTATATGAATACCACAATATTTATAGAATCTATCAAAATCATTAGAGAAAATTTCATTGCCATTATCATTCCTCAAACATTTTATTTTATTTCCAATCAGCAACTCAATGATTGCTTTAAATTCTTTAAATTGACTAAAAACTTTAGATTTACTCTTTAGAAAATATATCCATGTCCTTCTACTATAATCATCAATAAATGAAACATAATATGTGGATTTACCAATTTAAGGAACATCTACATGACCAAACACATCAAAATGAATAAGATCCAATACACCACAATATTTATGAGAACTCTAGTTAAACTGAACACAATTTTATCTTCCATAAATGCAATTCTCACAAAAATAAAATTCAAGATTACAATCATACAACCCTTCAACAAGGTTTTTTATTTTTTAAGGTCCTTAGAAATTTTTCTCCGATGTGGCCAAGTCTCTAGTGCCATAACATAGTTTTCTCTATAGTTAACTTTTATTTAGAAGAGAGAGCACCCTTGCGTACCCCAAAAGCCATGACCATCTGCTGAAGGTGAAGACCTCACCTCTTCCATAAACTTTTTTTTCATAGAAATATTACACTCAATAGTGCAATCATAAAGCTTATACAATGTGCCATATCTGAAACCTCTAGCAATCACCATAGCACCTCTAATCATCTTCCATCCCACATGCAAAAAAAATACTACTTGCAGACTTGCATCTATTAGTTTTCTCAAATATAACAATTTTCATTCTAAACCAGAGATATGCAACACACCATTAATCCTTTTTATTCTACCATTAGGAAACTTGATTCTAACTTTTCCACAAACAACAATGTTTAAATAAGAATCATCACCCAAGTGCACCTTTCCTCCATCAAATTCTTCATATTTAGAAAACCAATCTCTATTAAAGGTCAAATGGAAAGATGCACCTAAGTCAATTAACCATGCATCATTACCCACACAAGTTGTAAAAGATGCAATGAATGCATTACCATCTTCCTTCTCAGTCTCAAAATAAAAATCAAATTTCTTATTTTTCTTCTTCTTTTCTTCTTTGCAGTCCTTACAAATATGTCCAGGCTTACCACAACTCTAGCAAGTAACTTTGGACTTTCTAGGAGATTTGGATCTCCTCTTGGACTTGGATTTATCATGCTTCTTATTCTTCTTGAATTTTTCCTTAGGTCTTCCATGAACATTTAGGGCCTCCTTGGAACTAATGGATACCTTCCTCCTCATCTCTTTAGAAAACAAATAACCCACCACATCTTTAGTCTTCAATATAATAGAATTACTCCTAATAGCCATAACAAGAGAATCCCATGAATCAGGCAAAGAACAAAGCAAGATCTAAAATTTCTCCTCATCATCCATTTTGACACCAACTAATTCCAATTGAGACACCAACATATTGAATGCTTCTAGGTGGTTTTTAATTCATCCACCTTCTTCCATTCCCAAGGAATATAATTTTTTGCTTAATAAAATCTTGTTCATTAAAAATTTGGCTTGATACATCTCACCAAGCTTCTTCCATAGTCTTTGTGTAGAGGTCTCTTCATGGACATTGATTAAAATAGAGTCATCCAAGCACAAACTGATTAGAACCTTGGATTTACATTCCATAACAACATATTGGGCAACATGAATATGATCTGTAGACCTTGAAACATTCTCATCAACAACATCCCACAAATCTTGATCTATCAACAAATCCTCCATCTTCAGCTTCCACATCTAAAAATTATTTCTAGAAAATTTATCTAGCTCTTTTCTCCCTGATGAACTTGTAATCTGAAAATTCCTGCAACAAGATCACAAAGTATCTTCTATACAAAATCCTACTCAAATCTGGATTAGTTGAAAAAACCCAACAACCCACAACTCAAACCAAAAGTGATCAGGCTCTAATACCACTTGTAAGGAAGCTAAGATAGTGAAACAACTTCCAACACTAATCTTGAGAGGACAATAATTCAAAACTTTATAGATCTTTAACAGTTATATTAACTTAAACAAAAATAAACATAGATATCATGCATACCACAACATAGTGATTTACTTGGGGAAAATGTGATGCCCCCTCTCTTTGCTTATGTTAAAACATCATTTTGGATTTCATCTAGACTATATGATGTTGTTTTGTTGACTTTATGTTACTATTTGATAGAAATTATGACTCTTTGGATACTGTCCATACATGGTGATATTTGGGTGTGTAGATGTTGAGACTGTTTGATGACATTATGATGTTTGGTTTAACGATGTTAATGGCATTGTGATATTTGATGTCTTTTACTTATGTAATGTTTTATAGATTAGTTAACTGTTTATTTGAATATGATGGATATGATGTTATTATAGATGTATGTGTTCATGTGTTGATACTACTTGTTATGTGTCGGTGATGGGGAAAATTTTGTATCACTTGCTTGTGAGTGCCCTACAACTCTATGAATTCCCCATCATGATGTGACTGATTATTTTTATATGCATATGATTGAAACTTTGTTTTGCTGCAAGATGCAGGTACGGGGCATCAACTCCACTTGTTTATTAGGTCTAAGCATGCTAGATCCCAATGGAGCTTTTGTTTTAGAGGTTACATTAGGTCCCCCACTTCGAGCCATCATCCTTTTCAAGGATGAATCTCTATTGTCGCACCTCGTCAGTAAGTCTTTTGGTATCGTTTCGTTTCCATGTGGTCGTTTAATCTGTGTCATGTTTCAGTTGACATTGCTTTACTGATTTTGGAGTCTTGTGCTTGGTTGATTATTTCATTTTATTTTGAATGTCAAACTTGAAGGCTGGGATAATGATATAACAGTCTAATTTAATCAAAGAATAAAATTTAAAAATAACATGGTATATTAAAATATCAATAAAGCAAGATTTATTGTTATTTATAATAATAGATATATACATACATACATACATATATATATATATATATTATATTTGTGTATATTACCTTGATATTAGAAGATTAAAATAACAGATCAATAATTTAAATAAATTAATAAATAAATAATATTTTTTGTGTGCAAAGATAAATTGAAAGGGGAAAATTAAATAAAAGTGGCAAAGAATGGAAATTTGAATTGAGTGGAGAAACTAAAAATAAAAGAGAATTTTGAAATGGGAAAAAAATTTCAAAAATGGAGGTAACTAAAGTAGTGGAGGAGTAATTAAGTGAAGTGGAGTTAACTCCATAGGGGCAATGGGTTTTATGGCTCCTAGAGAAAAAGAAACTACTTTTTTTTTTTGTTTTTTTCGGGAATACTTTGGGGGTTTTTCTTTGAAAATTCTTCTTCTAGAGATTGGGAAGCTTGAGGTTGTTTTGGGAAATTTTGGATTTTGATAGTAGTTGTGGAATTTGGAGTTGTTGGTTTGCAGAGTAGATTATTGCAAGAAGCAGAAGCTACAACCTGAAGTCTAAAAGTCTAGCAGTAATCCTAGCTTAATTTTGTGAAATTTCTAGGTTCCTTCAACATTTCCCTTGTCTCCTTCAGATTTGAAAATGAATATTAGAATAGAAACAATGAATATCATTTATTTTCTACTTAATATATTTATAAAATGAAACAAAACTATTAAAGAAACCATGGAGAATGATTTTTCAGTAAAATAACTGTAGCAATGATTTCTGGTGTTGGAGTCCTATACTCGAAACAATTATCGAAGAGAAGTCATCTTCAGAACAAACTTCTTAATCAATATTGTTTTTTCATGGAGTTAGACCTTGTTTCCTCCTTTGATATAATCCTTTCTCAAATAGCTCAGTATAGTATTTTCTAAGCATTGTATGATTTAGGTGGGCGTATTTTAAAATAGGTTGAAACTATAATCTTACATACTTTTCACTTAATCCTTTGAATGTTATATATATATATATATATATTGTATATATCTCTATTTTGGCGTCTGCTTTTGTACTGAGGGAGTATGTTCTCTACGCATATATCCTATTTGGCATAGTGGTGTCACATGTCCTGAACAAGTTTGTTTAAACAATCAATATTGCAATTTAGTTGTTTCCCAGCATCGCTTGACTTTTAATTGTAAATAGTTGCAAAGGGTCTATCTGATGGTGGTGAATATTCTCTGAGTTGACGCTATTTGGAAGATTTGAAAATTTGTTATAGCCTTGGCTGTCAACTCTTGCATAATGTGCATATTGAAGTTTTGAGAGGAATCAATTTATTATTAAATAAATCTGGTTTTATTTTAATTTGTTATTTTGAACCAATCCATATGAAATTCCTTATTCTCAGCCTTTTAGTGAACTGTCAAATTCATATGCAAGGAACTAACAATCAGGCTTGGCCGAAGGTTGTGTTAAGTTAATGTACTCTGAAGGTTGCAGCCAAGGCCGATGTCATTTATCCTTAGCTAGTTAGGAGACTTAGTGGTATTAGTGCATGTTAAGTTTAAACCGTGTGTGTTGGAAACCATCTTCTTTGGCATCCTTTTTGGTTGTGCCATTGAAGTGCAAGTATGTTTTAGAAAATCACTCTTGTATGGGTTTCAACTCTAGTAAATATCATTTTCTTTAGCTAACTAGGTTGTGGCATTTTCCAATGTTTATCTTCTATTTAGATGTGTCTTTAGTATGGGCATGGATTCATGTAGTATTATCTCTTTAAACTGTAGTTATTTGTAATAAATTTAATAAGGGATAGACTTTGATCAGCTGAGTCTTGAGTTGTTTATCTTCACATTGTCGTTTAGTGTTTCCTTCACTATACATTTATTTGAAATTAGGCAATAATAGATTTCAATTTGTTGTATCGATCTCCAAGTTGTACTTACCTATCCTTGGCTTATTTAGTGAAATTCAATGATATTACAGTGGCTAGCAACCACTAGCCTATCATCCATATTGCGCTTGTCAATTTTCATTATCCTTTGGTAAATCAAATGCAACAAATTGGTTACTCAAAAAGTTTTCTTGATTTGTCAATGTCTCTATGTAAACTCATACTTAGGTTGAGTTTGGCTGATGGTGCCATGCATTATCTTCTTCTTTTGCATGTAGATCTAAACACTTGATAATCTTAGGAAAATCTACTTAACTATGTGCGTTGTGATATCTTAGTTTTGTTCTAGTTAAAGTCAGTGTTCCACAATGTAATCAATAGTACTAATTAACTTAATCTCTTAAATCGACCACCTTGTCAGTAGGAAAGTTTTATGGTAAAATCAATCGACCTTCCATTCGATGTAATTTATATGTTTTCTACATGTGTGTTTTCAGCTTTGCCTTAGATGATTTAGACTCCCTCTATCATGATTTAATAATTTTCATGGCTTGTGATTGTTAGTTAACATTTACATTATGTATCCCTCCTTTATATAAATACAGTTTGATAGGCAACATACCGTTGTCCTTCGAGTCACTTGTAGTCTCTGTATTACAATATTAGATATTTATTTAAATATATAGCACTGATAAATATAATTGTAAGTATGATTACGAGTATATGTTTTGATTGGATAGATAAATATAATTCTGATTGCATGTTCGTATTAATATAATGTCACGGCTATATTTTAGATGGAAGTGAATTATTAAATTTATAAAGATTAACATAGTTAGTAATGAATAAACAAGAGACAGTGTTTTGTAAGAGTTGGTTGTGGAAAAAGTGGTTCAATGGTTAATGTTGAAGAATTCTAGAGGCTAGAGTGATTTAATCTTTTTAAATTTAATTGATTAATTGGTTGTGGAGGAACTATGTTTTGATTATGTTCATGATGACCTTTCTCCTTGCACGTTATTTTTTCCTTAGTGATTGATTTCATGGATGTTGTGAGAAGGATGGAGAATGCCCCGCATTGTGATTCATTTATGTTTTGTGTCATGCAAGTGGCCCTATTTTATACTTCTGTGATTTTTTAGTTGGAAGTAGGGGAGTGGCTTCCAATAGGGGCTGATGCACAAAGGGGCGCTTGGATAACCCATTTGGAAGTTAGTTAAAAAGTGATAACATTAAAAAGAAATTAGGGGGGAAAGGGTAGTACAAAAATTAAACAAGATAAGTTGTACCTCGCTCAGCCTCAAGTGCTTGTTTAGGCTTTAGGTGAGACAGGAAGGCCTAGAATGGCATAATTGAACACTTCGTCTCTACAAGAAGTGGGTCTATTCTGCATAAGTTGGCATTAGGGGCCAAGGTTCGTTAGAGGCTACTAAGATAACCTAGGATGGGGGATAGGGCCTAGGAAGAAGTACCTAGATAGCCTATGTCCAATTATGTGACGACACTTCCCTTGTATGACAATCATGAGTTTCCTTACTTGTTGGTTTATCTTGAGTATCTATGTGCCTCTGGAAGCATGGTCATTGATGTTGTTGCTCTTGTTGATGTGTCATCTTGTGTTGGGAGTTATGTCAACCTTATCATGACTAGTGCTTGTCTATTAGTTGGTGGGATACTTTGTAACGTCCTAGCATGGGGGGTGAATCTTTGGATTCACATGGTTGGGTGGAACGTGTTATGTCCTCCATTGGGTTCCCCTTATGTTCGTGATGTGGCAATTCATTTGATACATTGTCTCAACATAGTATCTACTCTTGGAAGTTTGATTATTGTACTTGTATGTAATGTAACCTTGTCATATATCATGTATCTTTGTAGAGCACTCCTCACTAGATTTGAGGAAGTATCATCAAGTACGAATGTATATGTAAACTGAATTGATGTATCTCTTGTATGTAAGGAATTTTGAATCAGTGTCATTGTACTTGATAATTGAAATGAGAGAAATTAGTTATTCTTTTATGTCATATAATGGATGTTTCACATGGTTCTTATGTTCATATGTAATGAGTTATTGACATGCTTAATGATGATTAGTGTTTAATTTTTAATAAGTTATTTGGTTTTTCAATTTGGTAATGGAAATTAAGTAATGCAGTCGTGCACCCTAGGGGACTTAGGATACTAGTTAAGTTATGCTCAAATTCTTTGTGCAACATTGCATTTAAAAAAATAATTTTTTTCTATTTTTTCTAGTATAAGTTTTGTCCTCTAGGGTTGTCGGCGAGGTGTTACACATGGTATCAGAGTCCAAGTTTAAACATTAGGTGCTCTGGGTATATCAATTAGCCCATCAAGTTGTCTTATATGTATAGTTGAAGTTTAGTAATTCCCTTGTGTTGACCTCGTCTAATACCCTATACTTGTCTATGTAGGATCATGCATAGGAGATGGGTAGAGGTCGAGGGCGAGGTAGAGGTCGTGGTGGCGGCTATGGGGCCAATCACCAAGATTTACCTCAACAAAGTTCTCATGAGTTAGATCATCGTTAGCATCAGAGTTCACAGAACAACCAGGGTGGTGTAGGACAGAATCAGGGTCAGCTTGGGATGGAGGGCACATAGTTGCGCCAACTATTAGAGGAGTTTCTTGCCCAACTTGGACCGAGGCAAGAAGGTGAGCAGTTAGAGATTTGGGAGAGGTAGAGATCTCCCAGGAGGAGGGAGTTAGTTGTTGAGTAGGATGTCATTCTCGTTGGTCACATGAGGGATCTACTTCAAGCACGTCCTTCGAAATTTGATGGGTCAGGCAATGGTATGAGGCAGAGACCTGGCTTATCGACTTGAACCGATGTTTTTCTATGCACCCTTATGGAAACAATACCAAGGCTAGATGTGCCATTATGCATCTCCATGGGTTTTCTTCCACGTGGTGGCGTCTTGAGGAGCATAAGCTCCATTTGCGTATTGACTCAGTGTCATGGGAGATGTTCCTTGAGTGGTTCAAAGCCCAATTTTTTTCTTACCATCAGTGACAATGCCGAGCAGATGAGTTTCATGAGCTTAGACAGTTGGTTATGTCAGTGGAACAATATGAGCAAAAATTCTATGAAATCAAGCAGTACGCTGGCATTGGTGATGACAAGGGCATGCTAGTACAACATTTCATCAGGGGCTTAAATGCCCACATTAATGGTGGATTTCGGGTGTTCAAGCCGAAGACCATTGAGGTTGCCATGGAAAAGGCTTAGATTATTGAAGAGAATCTAGCTATGGCCTTAGGTGGACAGACGGGGGTTCAGATTGGCAGTGCACCCCCAATAGGGTACAATTCACATGGTGGTCGGTCATAGTCAGCAAATCCATCTAGGAGTCAGTAGGCACCCTCTAAGGGTGGCCAACAACAGCAACAACCTTCACAGTCTAAACATAAGAATTCTCAATCTCATCAAGATGATAGATCTCAATCCAAGAGAGACAGGAAATAGAAGCGAATGAAACGTTACCGCTCTGATTAGCTAGCCTAGAGTTCATATTCTACATTTAATAGGGGTAGTGTTTAGCAGTCTAGTGCACCACCTAGTAGTAGAGGTTTTGGCAAAGGTACCAGGTGCTTCTCATGTGGACAACAAGGCCATATTGCTCATCAGTGTCCTCAGAAGGGCACTACTAGATTTTCTCAAAGATCAGTGGCTTCAGAGCTAACAGTTGGGGATTCAAGTAGATCTCACCGAGTTTTTGCAGTGGTTGACAACTGCCAGGCTGAGCACCATGGGAAAGTGGTAGAGACATTAGGTGTGTTATAGGGTAGTAGAGTCTCTGTACTTTTTGATTCAGGAGCTTTAGACTCCTTTATTTTTCCTACTATAGTAGCATGATGTGGACTGGTGGCAATGGAGCAGGATGATAGGTGGCAGGTTAAGTTAGCTTCCAATGCTAAGGTCATAGCTAAATCATTAGTCTAAGGTTGTAGGTTGAGGAGTCGATCTCTTGACACCATATTTGATCTTCAAATCATTCCTCTTGGGTCTTATGATGTTGTATTAGGTATGGATTGGTTAGAGACCCATAGAGTGGTAATTGATTGTCACCACAAGTCGGTGAAGTGTGTTGATGTTTCCAGTAGTGAGGTCGAGGTAGTTGGGATTCAAAGACCTATTTCTTTGAGGATTATCTTAGCTATGTAGTTGAGAAGGTGCATGCAGTAGGGCTATCATTTATTTTTAGTGACAGTCAATGATTTGGAGCTAGGAGAGAGTCAGGAGGAGGTGTTGCTTGAAAGTCATCCGATTCTTAGGCAGTTTTCCGATGTGTTTCCTAGCTAGATTCTAGTGATGACACCTAAGCGTGACATCGACTTTAAGATTGATCTTGTACCTAGAGCTGATCTCATCTCACAAGATCCTTACCAGATGACCACTTAGGAGCTTTGATTACAGCTTGAGGAATTATTAGAGAAGGGATTCATTCATCCTAGTGTTTCTCCTTGGGGAGCACTAGTTATTTTTGTGAAGAAGAAGGACGGGTCCCTTCGATTGTGTATAGATTATCGACAGTTGAACAAAGTGACAATAAGGAATAAATACCTGTTGCCAAGGATAGATGACTTATTTGATTATATTAAGGGTGCCAGGGTATTCTCGAAGATTGATCTTAAATCAAGTTATCACCAGCTATGCATCTTCGAGGCAGATATACATTTAAGACTGCATTTCATACTTGATACATACACTATGATTTCACAGTTGTGTCATTCGGGTTAACAAATGCACCCTCAATGTTTATGAGTTTGATGAATGGTGTGTTTTGTACCTACCTTGACCAATTTGTCTTGGTGTTTCTAGATGATATATTGATGTATTCCAAGACTATGGAGGAGCATGAGGATCACTTGAGATAGGTACTATAGTGTTTGAGATAAAATTAGTTGTACGCTAACTTGTTGAAGTGTGAATTCTTCAAGACAGAGGTGAAATATCTTGGACATGTTATATCTAGTGAGGGTATTGTAGTGAATCCTTCAAAGATCCAATCTATTATCGATTGGCCTGCACCTACTAATGTGTCTAAGGTTCGCAATTTCATGGGGTTGGCAGGTTACTATAGGCAATTCGTATAGTGGTTTTTGAGGATAGCACACCCCATTACTTCTCTTTAGAGGAAAGGGAAGAAATTTGTTTGGTCAAAGCAATGCGAGACAACATTTCAGACTCTTAAGGAGAGATTGACCAATGCTCCGATTTTAGTTGTTTTTTATCCTTTTAGGGATTTTTTAGTGTACATAGATGCTTCCTTGGAGGGTATAGGAGCTGTGTTAATGTAGGAGGGACGTGTGATTGCCTATGAGTCTTGCAAATTCAAGGATCATGAACTAAATTATCCTACACATGATCTTGAGCTAGCCATAGTAGTACATGCTTTAACAAGATGGAGACACTTCCTTTTGGGGCATAGATTTAAGTTGCACATAGATCACCATAGTTTACAGTATATTTGTACGCAGCCTAATCTGAATGCTAGACATAGACGATGGATGGAATTCCTTTGTGAATATGATTTTGAGGTGAATTTCATTCAAGGGAAGGAGAATGTAGTTGCAGATGCACTTAGTAGATGGAGACATGAGCTATCGGAAGTGAATCTCAGTGTGGATTTGAGGAATCAGATACTTTCAAATCTTTCTTCAGATGGTTGGTATCAAGAGGTGAGGGTTGAGGTAGAGTTAGGTAGAGCTTCAGAGGGTAGATTCGTAGGATATTCCCTAGAGTCAGACAAAATTTTAAGGAATTTGGGTCAGATTTATGTACCATCCACTGGTGATCTTCACTCTTTGATCATGTCAAAGGCACATAGGGCTCCGTATTCAGCTCATCCTAGTTTCAAAAAGATGCACATTGATCTTCGACAGCTATACTTTTGGGCCAGTATGAGGAGAGACATTGCTTATTTTGTGTCTAGATGTCTAGAGTGTTAGAGAGTGAAGTCAGAACACCAACATCCTGTAGGTCTTTTGTAGCCTCCCTTGGTTTTGAAGTGGAAATGGGACATTATCTCAATAGATTTTCTAGTTGGTTTTCCTATTTCTTCATGATGACATGACGCCATTATGGTTACTATGGACAGGTTGACGAAGGTGGCACACTTCTCTCCTGTCTTTTCCTCTTATAATGCCTCATCAGTGGCCAGGGTCTTCATGGGGGACATTGTCAGACTACATGGTATTCTTTGCCAAATTATATCAAACAAAGATCTAGTGTTTACCTCAGCACTTTGGAGGTCCCTACAACACACTTTGGGGACTCAGTTGAACTTTAGTTCAGCTTATCACCCCGAGATAGATGGGAAGATCGAGAGGGTCAATTAGATCCTCGATCAGGACATGCTTCGGATGTACGTCATGGATCAACAAACTCGATGAGAGGACTACCTATATTTGGTAGAATTTACATATAATAATAGTTATCACAGTTCCATAGGCATGCCTCCCTTTTAGGAATTGTATGGTTGTCCATGCCAAACACCGTTAAGTTGGGACCATTTGGAGGATAGAGTTTTGTTGGGTCCAGAGATGCTTCGGAAGATGGAATAGTAGGTGGCTCGGATTAGAGAGCATCTGGTAGTAGCTCAAGATAGACAAAATAAATACGTTGATGCTCATAGGGTGGATCATCAATTCTCAGTTGGAGACAAGGTATTTCTGTGTGTGCCTCTGTAAAAGAGTCTAATCTGTTACAGAAAGGGATCTAAGCTCGCACCACGTTTTGTGGTACCTTTTGAGATCTTGGAGAGGATTGGACCTGTAGCATACTGTCTTGCTTTCCCACCTAGTCTCTCACACATACATGATGTATTTCATGTTTCAGTACTTAGACCTGCATATTATCTTGATTTATCTCACGTCCTCAATTAGAATACATTATAGGTAGAGGAAAAGTAACTAGCTTTGGAGCCCGTAGGTGTAATTCAATACCATAGATTCACACTCAGAGGATGGGACATAGAGCAGGTTAGAGTCCAGTGGGATCCAAATGATGAGGCTTGGGCCACCTCAGAGGATGCTTCTAGGATGAGGGAGCTTTATCCGTATCTCTTTATAGGCTTCTAGGAGTAAGCCTGGTCCTAGGGGGGAGGATGTGATGCCCCCTCAGTTTTCTTATGTTTAGACAACATTTTGGATTTCATCTAGACTATATGATGTTGTTTTGTTGACTTTATGTTACTATTTGATAGACATTATGACTGTGGATACTATTCATACATGGTGATATTTGGGTGTGTAGATGTTGAGACTATTTGATGACATTATGATGTTTGGTTTAACAATGTTAATGGCATTGTGATATTTGATGTCTTTTACTTCTGCAATGTTTTGTAGATTAGTTACCTATTTATTTGAATATGATGGATATGATGTTATTATAGTTGTATGTGTTCATGTGTTGATACTAGTTGTTATGTGTCAGTGATGGGGACAGTGTCACATCACTCACTTGCAAGCGCCCTATGACTCTATGATTTCCCCATCACGGTGTGATTGATTATTTTTATATGCATATGCTCGACACTTTGTTTTGTTGCAAGCTATAGGTACGAGGCATCGAATCGATTTGTTAATTAGGTTTGAGCATGCCAAATCCCACTGGAACTATTGTTTCGTAGGTTACACTGGGTCCGCCACTTCGAGCTATCATCCTTTTCAAGGATGAATCTATGTTGTCACACCCCATCAGTAAGTCTTTTGGTATCGTTTCATTTTCATGTGGTCATTTAATCTGCGTCATGTTTCAGTTGACATTGCTTTACTATTTTTGGAGTCTTGTGCTTGGTTGATTATTTCATTTTATTTTGAATGTCAAACTTGAAGGCTGGGATAATGATATAATAGTCTAATTTAATCAAAGAATAAAATTTAAAACTAACATGGTATATTAAAATATTAATAAAGCAAGATTTATTGTTATTTATAATAATAGATATATACATATATATATATATATATATTATATTTGTGTATATTACCTTGATATTGGAAGATTAAAATAATAGATTAATAATCTAGTGAACGCTTATTTGATTCTTTGTAAGAAAGATTGAAAAAGGATAATTTAAATAAATAATATATTTTGTGTGCAAAGATAAATTGAAAGGGGAAAATTAAATAAAAGTGGCAAAGAATGGAAATTTGAATTGAGTGGAGAAAATAAAAATAAAAGAGAATTTTGAAATGGGAAAAAACTCTTAGAAATGGAGATAACTAAAGTAGTGGAGGAGTAATTAAGTGAAGCGGAGTTAACTCCATAGGGGCAATGTATTTTATGGCTCTCGGAGAAAAAGAAACTATTTCTTGTTTTTTTTTGTTTTTTCCATGAATACTTTGGGGGTTTTTCTTTGAAAATTCTTCTTCTGGAGATTGGGAAGCTTGATGTTGTTTTGTGAAATCTTGGATTTTGACAGTGGTTGTGGAATTTGGAGTTGTTGGTTTGCAGAGTAGATTCTTGGAAGAAGCAGAAGCTGCAGCCTAAAGTCTAAAAGTCCAGCAGTAATCCCAACTTATTTCTATGAAATTTCCAGGTTCCTTCAACATTTCCCTTGTCTCCTTCAGATCTAAAAATGAATATTAGAATAGAAATAGAGAATATCATTTATTTCCTACTTAATAGTTTTAGAAAATGAAACAAAACTATTAAAGAAACCAAGGAGAATGAATTTTCAATAAAATGACTCTAGCAATGATTTTTGGTGTTAGAGTCCTATACTCAAAACAATTACCCAAGATAAGTCATCTTCAGAACAAACTTCTTAATCAATACTATTTTTCACAGAGTTAGACCTTGTTTCCTCCTCTAATATAAGCCTTTCTGAAATAGTTGAGTATAGTTTTTTCTAAGCATTTTATGATTTAGGCGGGCGTATTTTAAAATAGGTTGAAACTATAATCTTACATACTTCTCACTTAATCCTTTGTATATATATATATTATATAGATCTCTATTTTGGCATCTACATTCGTACTGAGGGAGTATAATCTCTATGCATATATCTCATATGGCATAGCAGTGTCACATGTCCTGAATAGGTCTGTTTAAACAATCGATATTGCAATTTAGTTGTTTCCTAGCATCGCTTGACTTTTGATTGTAAAAAATTGCAAAGGATCTATCTGATGGTGGCAAATATTCTCTGAGTTGACACTTTTTGGAAGATTTGAAAATTTATTATAGCCTTGGCTGTCGACTCTTGCATAATGTGCATATTGAAGTTTTGAGAGGAATCAATTTATTATTAAATAAATTTGGTTTTGTTTTAATTTTTTATTTTGAATTGATATGTATGAAATTCCTTATTATTAGCCTTTTAGTTAACTATCAAATTCGTATGCAAGGAACTAATAATCAGGCTTGGCCAAAGGCTATGTTAAGTTAATGTGCTCTGAAGATTGCAGCCAAGGTTGTTGTCATTCGTCCTTAGCTAGTTAGGATCCTTAGTGGTATTAGTGCATGTTAAGTTTAAACCATGTGTGTTGGAAACCATCTTCTCTGACTTCCTTTCTAGGTGTGTCGTTGAAGTGCAAGTATGTTTTAGAAAATCACTCTTATATGGGTTGCAACTCTGGTAACTATCATTTTCTTTAGCTTATTGGGTTGTGGAATTTTCCAACGTTTATGTTATGTTTAACTGTCTTTAGTATGGGTACGGATTCATGTAGTATTATCTCTTTAAACTTCAGTTGTCTATAATAAATTTAATAAGGGATGGACTTTCATTAGCTGAGTCTTGAGTCATTTATCTTCACATTGTCATTTAGTGTTTCCTTCACTATACATTTTTTGGAAATTAGGAAATAATAAATTTCAAGTTGTTGTATCGATCTTCATGCCGTACTTACCTATCCTTGGCTTATATAGTAAAACTCAATGATATTACTGTGGCTAGCAACCGTCGGCCTGTCATCCATATTACGCTTGTCAATTTTCATTATCCTTTGGTAAATTAAATGCAACAAATTGGTTACTCAAAAAAATTTCTTGATTTTTCAATGTCTCTATGTAAACTCATACTTAGGTTGAGTCTAGCTAATGGCGCCATGCATTATCTTCTTCTTTTGCATGTAGATCTAAACACTTGATAATCTTAGGAAAATCTGTTTAACACCGTGCGTTGTGATATCTTAGTTTTATTCTAGTTAAAGTCAATGTTCCACCATGTAATCAATAGTGCTAATTAAATTTATCTCTTAAATCAACCACCTTGTCAATAGGAAAGTTTTATGGTAAAATCAACCGCCCTTCCATTCGATGTAATTTATATGTTTTCTAAATGTGTGTTGTCAGCTTCACCTTAGATGATTCAGACTCCCTTTGTCATGATTTAAAAATTTGTATGGCCCGTGACTGTTAATTAACATTTACATCATGTATCCCTCCTTTATATAAATACAGTTTGATAGATAGCATATCGTTGTCCTTCGAGTCACTTGTAGTCTGTGTATTATAGTATTAGATATTTATTTAAATATATAGTGAATATAAATATGTATATATATATATATATGTTGTGATATATATATACACACAAAGTAATATATATATATATATAGTAATAAATATAATTGTAAGTATTATTACAAGTATATGTTTTGATTGGATAGATGAATATAATTCCGATTGGATGTTCGTATTAATATAATGTCATGGTTTTATTTTAGATGGAAGTGAATTATTAAATTTATAAAGATTGACATAGTTAGTAATGAATAAACAAGAGGTAGTGTTTTGTAAGAGTTGGTTGTGGAAAAAGTGGTTCAATGGTTAATTTTGAAGACTTCCAGAGGCTAGAGTGATTTAACCTTGTTGGCTTTAATTGATTAATTGGTTTTGGAGGAACCGTGTTTTGATTATGTTCATGATGACCTTTCTCCTTGCACGTTATTTTTTCCTAAGTGATTAAATCATGGATTTTGTGAGCGAGATAGAGAATGCCCCACATTGTGATTCATTTTTGTTTTGTGTCGTTCAAGTGGCCCTGTTTTCTGCTTCCTTGCTTTTTCGGTTGGAATTAGGGGAGTGGCTTCCAATGGGGGCCAGGGCACAAAGGGGCACCTAGATAACCCATGTGGAAGTTAGTTAACAAGTGATAAAATTAAAAATCAATTAGGGGGGAAAGGGTAGTACAAACATTAAACAAGATAAGTTGTAGTTGGTATGAGTTTTCCACAATCCGTGAAGTTATTAATATTTAGCTTTTGGATTCAACCGTGTCAATTTTTTTGTCCAAAAGCTAAATATTAGTAAGACAAAAAAATTGACACAGTTCAATCCAAAAGCTAAATATTAGTAAGATAAGTTGTACCTCACTTAGTCTCAAGTGCTTGTTTATGCTTGAGGTGAGACAAGAAGGCCTGGAATGGTATAATAGACCACTTCGTCTCCACGAGAAGTGGGTTGATTCTGCATAAGTTGGCATGAGGGGCCGGAGTTCAGTAGAGGCTACCAGGATAACCCAGGATGGGGGCCGGGGCCTAGGAAGAACTACTTGGATAACCTATGTCCAATTATGTGATGACACTTCCTCTACGACAACCATGGGTTTCCTTGTTGGTTTATCTTGAGTATCTATGTGCCTTTGGAAGCATGGTCATTAATGTTGTTACTCTTGTTGATGTGTCATCTTGTGTTGGGAGTTATGTCAACCTTGTCATGACTAGTCCTTTTCTATCAATTGGTGGGACCCTTTGTAACCTCGTAGCACGAGGGGTGAATCTTTGGATTCACATGGTTGGGTGGAACGTGTTATGTCCTCCATTGGGTTCCCCTTATGTTTGTGATGTGGAGATTCATTTGATACATTGTCTCAGCATAGCATCTACTCTTGGAAGGTTGATTATTGTACTTGTAAATGTAATGTAACCTTGTCATATATCATGTATCTTTGTAGAGCACTCCTCACTAGATTCGAGGAAGTATCATCAAGTACGAATGTATATGTAAACTGAATTGATGTATCTCTTGTATGTAAGGAATTTTGAATTAGTGTCATTGTACTTGATAATTGAAATGAGAGAAACTAGTTATTCTTTTATGTCATAGAATGGATGTTTCACATGGTTCTTATGTTCATATGTAATGAGTTATTGACATGCTTAATGATGATTAGTGTTTAATTTTTAATAAGTTATTTGGTTTTTCAATTTGGTAATGGAAATTAAGTAATGCAGTCGTGCACCCTAGGGTACTTAGGATACTAGTTAAGTTATGTTCAAATTCTTTGTGGAACATTGCATTTTTGAAAAAAAATTGTTCGTTTTTCATAGTATAAGTTTTTTCCTCTAGGATTCTCAGGGGGTGTTATAGAAAACCCTTTTGGGAGAAAAACCCCACACTCCAAAAGCTTCCCAATATATTATTTAGAAATCACATAGATTACAATATACTTACAAGGAAAGCTTCTCATAGGAGTATCACCAACCAGAGATATAGAGGAAACATGACCGCTATCATACTCTCATAATACATAACCATAATACAATGCCATCATAAAATAGGGTTGCCTTCTAGGGAAAGTCAAGCTAAAAAAATATCAGCTATCAGATCTAAGACCTAATGATGACCAGTCTAGATTTACAATAATAAAATATAATTAAATTTTTCCTTTTGGGGGAACTACCCCCAAGCCCTCATTGGGGTGCATGGCCTTAGACCCCCTGCCATGGGGATGGTCCCCCCCTATTGATGTGTAGAAGTGGGAGTTATTTCTCCCATGATTTATTAATAAAATAAATCTTACATAAAATTCCAATATTATGCAAGGCACCGACTTGTTATTTATATCTTTTATTTTTTAATAAAACCAACTTTAATGAAGTGATGCCTTGATTGGTAATCAAGCCAAATTCTCATGAAATGACACCACATCATTTATATATAGAAGGCAACTCTCATTCTTTATTTATTCAATTTCATCCAAGAAAAGTTCGCACATAAGAGAAATTCGCTTCTACAGCAGATTGAGCTTTTGCTTCAAGGAGATCGATTCATAAAGGAGATATCATTTATTTACTTCTAAGAGAGAAGTTATATTTCCAGTTTGGCCTTGTGTGTGGCCTTATTATTGGCCTTGTGTTTGGATATATTGTAAGGGAATTGTTGATCATTCATTCATTATTGTTCAAGTGAAGTTCGCATATAATCTGAAGGAGTTCTATACTTACAACAGAGGCCGATCAGATATGATGATGATAGAATCACACTTGATGCAAGTACACAACCAAGAATAATATAGAACTCCAATAATATAGTTGATATATTGTTGTTGGGTTTTTCTCTCTTGAGAAAGAGGGTTTTCCCAGGGTATCTTGTTGTGTTCTTTGTTCTTGTGTTTCATTTTTGTTTGCTTAAATATGATCCTAAAACTAACATGGTATCAAATCGGGTCTAAGGAAAAGATCCGATCATATTTGGTTAAACAAAAATTCAGTCAGGAAGTAATGATTGAAGCCACAGGCTTGTTCAATGCACAAATAAATGTTCAATGTGGTTGCAGTGGTGATGCAAGGAAAAATCCTGTGATATTTGTTGATTAAGGGTGGCTTAACACTTTACGACATTTCTCCTATGCCATATTTTCTTTTTCCATGTGGAAGGAAGTTATGATGAGTTATTTTCAATCTTTTGATTACTTAAACTCTTTCATCGCATGAGTGTGAGTGCGTTGATTCATAATGTGATCTCAAGATTTAAATGGAGTCTTCAATCTCTACTAAACGAATGATTCATATTCCCACTTTCCCTAAGGCTAAGATCGAGTGAAGGTGGTGAAGATGAGACACAACTACATGTCTAGCTCATTGGTGTACCAACATAAAGAGATAAGTCTTTTTTATGCTTGTACCTTGAATGAATCTTTTATGTGGTTATTTATTAATGCTATAAAATTGGGATAGTGAATCTTGTATGCTTCTAGCATTGATATTTCTTTAGGGTAGTTTAAAATATTAGTAATCTCTCTCTAAAATGCTTCCAAGATAGATTGAGGAGCAAGAGGGTGATGAGAGATTGCATAGAGAGAAAAAGCTTGAGGCATCCCGTGAGGAAGTCATGCTGACTAGAGAAATGATCAAGCATGGAGTCATAGCTTGCAGCCATGGGACTGAGTTGGTGGCTGGAGACATCTCTCGGAGAGGAAGAACCTATTCAGGTTGTCATTGCGATCAATTTCTTTGAAGAGGAGGAATTAACTTTCAGAGGGAGTCTGACAAACCATCAAAGGAAACCTTGGACAAGGAGGTCAGGAGGTTGATATCAGCTTTAGAGGGAGTTACATCATCCTGAAGACTTGTTGTTAATTCATTTTTTCTTTGAGATGGAGAAATTTGAGGTGTAAGCCCTTGTTAATGCATTTTTCTCTGAGATGGAGAAATTTGAGGTGAAAACCCTTGTCCATCTCTGAGACAGAGATGTGGTTCTTTACACCCTCTGGGATTAGCCATGATGGATGTCATATTGAGAGACTCCATGACAACATCACGTTGAGAGACTTTGTGATGATTCCCTTGTACTTATGTTTATCCACGCTCTGGGAGTAGCCATGGTGGACATCATGTTGAGAGACTCCATGGCGACATCACGTTGAGTGACTCTGTGATGGGAACTTGTGCATATGTTCCTTTCCACACATGGGAGTAGCCATGGTGGATGTCATGTTGAGTGAATCCATGATGATATCACATTGAGTGACTTCGTGATGAGCCCCTTTCCACAAATGAGTGTAGCCATTGTGAGTGTCATGTTGAGAGACTCCATGACATGGATACTGAGAAAGATACCTCCCTAGCTAAGAGGGAGTGTTGATGTGTAGCTGCAAGAGTTATTTCTCCCATGATTTATTGAGCAAATAAATCTTACATAAAATTCAAATATTATGCAAGGCACGGACTTGTTATTTATATCTTTCATTTTTTAATAAAACTGACTTTTATAAAGTGACGCCTTGATTGGTAATCAAGTCAACTTCTCATGAAATGACACCACATCATGTATATATATAAGGAAGCTCTCATTATTTATTTATTCAATTTCATCCAAGACAAGTTCGCACATAAGAGAAATTTGCTTCTACAACAGATAGAGCGTTTGCTTCAAGGAGATTGATTCATAAAGGAGATATCATTTATTTGCTTCTAAGAGAGAAGTTATATTTCTAGTTCATCCTTGTGTGTGGCCTTATTATTGGCCTTGTGTTTGGCCATATTGTAAGCTAATTTTTGATCATTTATTCGTTATTGTTCAAGTGAAGTTCACATATAATCTGAAGGAGTTCTATACTTACAACAGATTGATATTATTGGAGTTCTATATTATTCTTGGACGTGTACTTGTATCAAGTGTGATGCTATCATCATCATATCTGATCGGCCTTGTGATTGGCCTCATTTTAAAGCATTTTTCTATCTCATTCAATATATAGTTGATATATTATTGTTGGGTTTTTCTCCCTCGAGAAGGAGGGTTTTCCCAAGGTATCTTGTTGTGTTCTTTATTCTTGTGTTTCATTTATGTTTGCATAAATTTGATCCTAAAAATAACACCCCTAAACCCCTCGTGGGGGGGACCCTACACTCCCATGTCATTGACATATCAATAATACCTTATGTAATTGCAAGGTTGAGACACATTTTCCCAACACTCTCTTGGTTGGCAATGGGGAACTCAAAAGTCACATGCTCTAGTGGGTTTTCCACTACAACATCACCCATGGCGATGATTTGTGTGTGGGAAGTATCATTTATGTCTGATGTGGATATTGGTTTTAGGGATGGTTTTTCTTCAAGAATACCCTCGCTCTATTCAATTTGATCACCAATATCCTCTAAATTTTCATTTGTTGAGGGGATAAATCTCCCCTGTGTGTCTCACTACCTCCACATACAGTAGTTGTGAGACTTTTTTGATCAACATCTCTTGCACAATATTAGTGAAATGTTTTTATGTTTATGATTAAAACCTAATTATCCTAATGCTATAAAAAAACACTTAAACTATAAAATCTTAAAATTATATAGGAGAACCTAAATGTAACACCATCCCTGGAAATGATGCCAAAAATGTAAGCTCTTTCTGATGCTCAATAAACTTGGTGTTAGATACATAATTTAGAGGAGAGGTTCCTAACTAAACAATTCATAAAAATCTTGCAAAGGCTTCATTTGATTATCAAGCAGGGCTTCATAAGCTTTTGATGATGCTAGCACTATATGTACATTCATGGACTCTAAACAACCTTTGTTTACACATGTACAAAAATAGTAAAGGCTAGAAAATGAAATAAAGTGTTAACTTTAAAATCAAGGGAAATAACTTAATATGCTTCTTATGCTACAGGTACCTTTGTCTTAAAAATATAACTATTAACTACTAAATATGAACTTTGCAATTCACTAACACTACTAACTCCAACTTCTTACCTGCTTAACTTCTCTAGAGAATAACTCAAGGAAACATTACAGAGCATAATTCATGATAAACGATATCATTCATGTGCATGTAATTAAGAGTTTACTTGAAGTGAATGAAAAAATATAATCATCTAATATAATGATATAAATCAAGGTGGGTGAATGATACCTTGAGTGGCCCTTGCTCGAGTTATTGTGCCCATAGGGGAAAATCAAATGTACACTACTTTAAGTAGCTAATCATAACAACAAATTCAAACATCTTTATTACATAGAAGCTACAATCTTACAATGTGACAAGAATATCTACAAATATCTCATTCATGAGTGCATATCCATTGTAACTAAATAACAAAAAACTAACAATGAAGTATTTTCTACTAAAAATAAAAATTGGAAATAGCAACTATATCCTCCTAACTAGATTTGCTCCTCAACCATTGATCCAAATATATAGGATTGGGAGGAGTTTTATTCACATAAGGAATACAAATAGAAATTAAATGAATATGCCCACTCTCCTTTAGAATAGGGAGAGGACTAGTCTTTGCAACTAAAAATATTATTAAAAAAGGAAGAAGAAGATAAATAGAATTGAAACTCTTCCCTAACAACTTGACATAAACTTGCTCTATGAAAACTATCATGTTGGCTTCCTTATCAACATGGACTTCTTCTTCCTCTTGTCATATTATTGGATGATCTATTGCCTCATGTTTGACCACTTCAATGATTGCTTCCATCATTTCCTTTGAGTATCATATTTTTAGCATTCCATACTCTCCCCTATAATCCTCCTGGAATCTTTTGGTTACGAGCTGGTCAATCTAGTTGTTGCAAGTTACAATTCTTCTAGCTGCAAGAGGCTAGTTTCATCTAAAGTATACACATCATAAACAACCATGAATTAAACATAGATTCATACTAAA
This sequence comes from Sequoia sempervirens, assembly GCA_007258455.2. Classification (NCBI taxonomy): domain Eukaryota; kingdom Viridiplantae; phylum Streptophyta; class Pinopsida; order Cupressales; family Cupressaceae; genus Sequoia; species Sequoia sempervirens. Next base: position 170,880,634 of record VDFB02000017.1, read on the forward strand.
TTTTTGAGCATTCACATATTCATCCATGTAAAAATCATCATATCATAATTATATTTCCACATACCAAAGTCTGGTTTAAGATGCATAAAATACATAATTGATAAATAAGTTTAAGGAATGTCTATGAAAATGGAAGAAAACTAGCTATTAACTAGGCTCATCAGTGATCCCCTCTCCCCTTTCCTATATATTCATGGATGAAGCTTTAAGAAGGTCAATTATTACAAAAAATGATTCAAACAAATGGAAAGGGATTGAAATAAAAAATTTGCCAAATAGAGTGACTCATACTTTAATTGTTGATGACACTTTATTGTTTGGAAAAGAAAATATGGATGAAGCTAAGGTAATGTAGTCAATCATTTCTTCATATTGTTCTAGAAATCAAATTAGGTTATGAAGAGTACCTAGTCCAAAATAGTTTTTCAAAATGTTCTTCCTAGGGTTAGGAATTTAATTTTTACTTTTTTTGGGTTATTCCTTAGACACTCTAGAATGTAAATATTTGAGAATTCCCTTCTTTTTGAGAAAATATAAAAATGAATTTTGGTAGATTATGGAGAATACAATTGTTAAGAAAGAAAATTATTGGAAAGGAAAGTGGCTTATAGTGGTAGGAAAAATTAACGTATTAAAGGTAATCCTTAGTGTCATTCCCACATATATGATGATAGTGTTAAGGATTCCAAAAAGTACATTGTCTGAAATTCAAAAACATCTCAAATCCTTCATCTGGGTAGACAACCTTTGGGTGAAGAAAGATTCCTCTCATGGCATGGGAAAATATATTTACTACCAATAAGTGTGGAGGAGAAAACATTAAAAATATTGAATCTAAAAACATAACTCTTGGGGCTATTTGGATAATTCTCTTAGATCCCTCATCAAAATGGTGTAGACTAATGAGATTTAAATATTTTGACTTAGATGATCCAAAATGAATCTTCACAATTTTCAATCCCCCAATGGGATTCAAAATGTGGGATTTCTCGATCTCTTGTCAAAATTTGATACTTCCACACCTTTCTTGGATGATTCATAGTGGAGGAAATCTCTATTTTGGGAATATTCTTGGAATGCGCGCAAACCCATTGCTTAAAATATTCTTTTATTAGATGTGGAACAAACTTGAACCCAAACCTGGGGTAGAAAAGTAAAAGGCTATTTCACTATTGATCTTTTAGTCAACCCCCCAAAACTTAGTTGGACACTAATAACCTATTCCCCCTTTTCCAAAGAGCATAAATAGTTGAATATAGAAAAATTGAGCAAAAGATTGATATAATTATTAGAGAGATGATGAGATTCTATGGATGGGTTATAAAAATGGATAGTATACAGTTAAAGATGGGTGTAACATTCTAGCAAGAAAAATTTCACCTAAAAATTGGCCAAGAAAACTTTCTTGGCAACCTGCATGTCTTCCTAAAGTTGGGGATTTCACTTGTTTAGTACTAAAAAATTCTTACATGCATCTGACTAGATATTATAGGGATTACCAATTTGTTTCCTTTAGTTCTATGTGCTATTATGTGACTTTTCCCCAAGAGAAGAGAAAAAATATAAAATAACCCTTTAGAATTAAAAGTGAGATCTTTAAAAATAAAGGTTATTATGATCCTTTGGTTAAAAGAGAGATTAATAAAGAAGATGCATAAAATATTTTTTTTAAATGGAGAAATAATTATATTTATTAAATAATAATTAAATGAATCCTTTGTGAAAGGGTGTGATGGTTTGGAAACCACCCCCTAAGGCTTATATAAAGAGTTTATCTAAGACTTGGAAAGGAATGGAGAACAATCAAGGAAGAAGAGGAAGTGGAGCTATATGAATTGGAGAAGGGGACACACAATGTGTGTCCAACCCAAGGTACATAGTACACTCAAGACTACCCTAGCTAGGGCTTGGGTATTTACACTTGTGTTGAGCATTGTTTTGTTGAACCAACACTTGTGTAGAGTGTCATAGTACACTTTGTTTCTCCTATATTTTTTGATGGCAAGAGCTAATACCACTGACATCTTCTTAGGGTGAGAGTGGATTTTCCAAGTGTTGTGATTCAAATAAGTATTGAAAACCAATGACTCTAAAATATATTGAGGATATTGTCTATATGGTTTTGATGTTAATCTGGTTGAATTATATGGATGTCTATTTAATTTACTATGTTTATTATTTACTTTACAATCCTTTTCTAACTATTACATATTATAGTTTATATTAGTTATTAATATCACTTTAGTAACATTACATCTTGTAAATTATCTTAACTCTAATATTTAATCTATAAAATTTGTTGCTAATACTTAAAAAACTTTAGAAGGAAAAGTGGCATTACATTTGGTATTGGATCCAAATTAAGCTATACTAATCATTTCATAGGTCTAATATTGATGGGATCCTTTATTTATTTTTAATTTTTTACTTAAGATCCTTATCCATACATCTAAATTAGTATTATCTAGAATAAAACCAAATTTGATTGAACTGATAGAGAGAGTATACAAGAAAAAATGATTTTATTCATTATAAATAATAAATTTAAATTTAAATATAAATAAAATATTTATTAATAAATATTAAATATTTTGATTTGTGATGGAAATATTCTATGAAATAATTATACTTTTTATTGATTTAAATAAAATTATTCAAAAATGTAAAAGAGGAGCTATGATGCTTGGTACGATAATCCTTCAAGTTTTCTTATCATTAAAAAAATAAATATTATTCCTTATCCATCCATATACTCTTCTTAGCCTATAACATAGTGAGAAGCTAATCTCTCGACAAAACACACCTATGTCCTATAGATTATAACATAACACCCCATCCCCATCTAACATCCTTTCAAGATAGACTGATGGACAGACACTGGTTGATGTTTAGGCGCATGTTGGCATGTGTCGTTAGTGCTTTCTGTAATGTCCCCTTTTTCATGAGCATTGGAGTTTAGAGGAATTAGCCTATTCATGATCCTCATAGGCTAATGGGGCTTGATAAGAGGGTCGTTTGATAGATACTTAGTTGATTGGTTGGCTCATTTCACGACTTCATGAAGGTTTTCCTAGTATCATCATGAATATTTCTATTTTTGGAAACCTTATTTTCATATTAGAATGTTATATTCCACTTTAGAAGTTGGGTTATATTTTATATTATTATAAAGTGCAATATTAAAATATTAAAATAATAAAATAATATTCCTTCTAAAAGCTGACTTGGAAAAGTTCTAGAAGGAGGCCGACCTATTGAGGAAAAATAATAAATAGACATGAGGAGGTCATTGACTAACATCCAGATTTGATGTTGTTGTTGATGTTGGTCATTTCATCTTGGGGAGCCTAGGGTTTCTACAAATTGTTCTTTATCATAGGAAACAAAAACTTCCTATTGATAGCAATTTTGAGGGTGTGAAATATCACTTAAATTATTGCAGCTGGGAGAAAGTTACTTCAGACTTTCTATTTGTGCTTCATTGTCAAACTTAGTAGCCTTTGGCCAAGTTTTTGTATGGTTCGAATTGAAGGATTGTTGGAGGCATTTTGAAGTTCATAGTCTTCATCGAATTTACATTAAGGAGGTCGATTTTCATTCATTTGGTTATTTCCAGAATTCTAATATATAATTTCAGAATTTCTCAAGACTGCATTAAAGCCACAATTTTGTTCTTTTCTCCTCCCTTTTGGCATCGTTTTGGCAAGGAGAGGCCAACACTTCATTCTTGGACATTTTCTATTGAGATTCAATGCATTCGAAGGAGTTTTGTGGCCTTATATAAATTATCTAGAGGTTTGATACAAATAGGGGCGATTTTAGTAAGGGAGGTCAAATTAATTCATGGAGAGCAGCTTGGAGTTCGATTCATCTTGAATCCATAGGCACTTGTTCACTTGAGGCCTGTTGATGATTTTTGGAGAGAAAGATCAAGGTTTGCAGCTGATAACAATTTATATTCAAGTCTGAAGCAACACAGGGACGACAACATGAAGAGCTTCGACTTGGGCTTCTAGAGAGTTATTTCAAGTGGATATCCATTGCTACTTCATCTACAAGTTCCAGTGCTTATTATGATCAGGTTCTTGGATATTGAGCATTTGATTATTGTAATTTCAGCCATTAGTCTTCAGACTTTAAGAAGGTCTTAGAATGTTAAGCCTAGTGTTCAGCTAATTGTAATGTAATCATATTTTCTGAGTCTTGTAATTAGACCATTGCATTAAGAAGTTTCTTGGAAATTGTTTGCATATAGTATAGTTTTCATCTGTAGCTGCAGGTGCATATTTTCTTTACCAACAATCATCATATTGTAATCAATAAAATTTCCAAGATTCTTGGCTTTAGTTGAGCATTGAATTAGCCAATCACATTGCAACAAGGAGATACATACATTGTTGGTTATCCATTGTGTCAATGAGCATTATAATACCATTTGTAATCATCTTGTTAGTTTGTGTGTGAACCCCAATCCTAATACTTGCAAAACAATAAGAAGAAACACATTAGAATATAGAATGCAAGCAAGAATGAGGATTCCCCATGAAATCCATTTACAAAGCTTAAATTAGGAAAAGAGATGAAGAACACAATAAGAAAACAATAAAATAGAGATTGAATCCTAATTAAACTAGCAAACTCATGATCCCATGGGGGAATTGGTGCCAATTTGATGTAAAAATTGGCCCTTTCCCAATTCCTATGATGCAAGATTGATGTGTGATGATAATTGATCCACTTTGTTGATGCTTGATGAGTGATCCAATGGAAAAACTTGCATAACCTAGCTAAGATTCAATGATAATGGATGGAATTTGCTAAATATTTGAGCATAGTAAGTTTACTCAAATTGTGGATGATGAAATGAGGAGATTAGCCTCTTATTTATAGAATTCCAAGATGAATGAATGTACAAAATAGAGAAATGTGGGACTAACATTCAACCAATGGCAAGATGCCACTTGTCAACCTATGAGTGGATGGAGGATGTGCAAGTTTTGAGGATTGTGCCAATAAAGGCATATTTTTGAATTTTGAATTTATTGAAATGACATGCAAGAGGGAAGAAAGAATGCATTGAATGCCACTTGGCTCAAGGAAAAGGACATGTAAGAGAGAGTAAATGCCTTGTTGGATGTACATGTCAACTTGGATTTTGAATTCAAACTTGGAGAATATTCCCAAAAGATGCCTTGTTGAGGAAAATAGAGATTTAATAAATCAATTAAATCTATTTTCATGTGCAAGTGGTAAAAGCTAGAGGATGGGACATGATAGGAGATTAAATTAATCAAAGTTAATTAATTTAATGAATAGATTAAGTGATGTGAGTATTTGACTTAAATTTGTGGATTTATTTAAATCAAATATGAGAGGAATGTGATAAGAGATTAATTAAATAAAGATTCATGATTTATTTAATTAAAAGGGATGATTGTTAGATTAAACTAAATAAGGTTTTAATTCATTTAATTTAATAGATAGACTTTAGAGATTTAATTAAATAAAATTGACTATTTAATTAAATGGGGATAATTAGATCAAAATGGTTAATTTAATTATTAAGAAGAGGTGACTTAATTAGATAACTGGTTTATTTAATTAAGAGAGGAATATTGATGAATTTAATCAGATAAGGGTATTTGATTAAATGGTTAGATCGAAGGATGATTCAGGATGAAATATGTTAGTGGTGGGATCAGGATGCACAATGTCAATCAGTACATTTTACGTGTCTACATTTTGCCCCTCTTTGAAGCAATGCACTCATTGTGTTGGTTCAAAGAATAAATGATCTCGATCAAAGTCAAAAAATTTCTCTTTTAAAAATCTTGCCCCACTACTACTCGGCGAGAGAAAACATGCCAATATATTGCCCCCTTGAGAGATTGGACAAAAATTTCAATTTTTGGGTGATCTCGCGAAAAAAGAGGACAAGGTGCCCGTCAAGTCCAAAAATGCTCCAGGAGGCCAAAAACGTGTCTAAATGTAATAAAATGATGTAAAACAAGCCTCAACTAGATAAAAACAGGCTCAAGGGTTCAAAACCCTAGCAGGATAGCCAATCAGGGTGAAAAAACCCTAATTTTCAAGCTTAAAAGTCTCTGAGGGGTCACTTTCAATTCATTTTCACACACAACCATCTAGCAACCTTGAGATTTGAGCTCTGACCTCTTGATGATATGGTGCAACAACAGCTCCCAATGCACATTTCTGACCGAGTCCAAACGTACCAGCAACCACCTGACATTGGGGCACCGATAAGTGATCCGTACTTGAGCTTTATTTTTTGTTTTTAGCATTGATTTATTGCTTTCAAAGTCAGTCATTCTACAGTGGCGCTATATAGTGCCGCTCAAAAATCAAACTGCGTCGCTCAGTGTTAGATTGCACTGTGGCGGTGGAGTTTGGAGTTTGAAAATAAACTCCAAACTTCGACGCTGAGGTCATGGCCCATGGGGTCATTTCCAAAGTGCAACGCGACAGTACGTTAATGACAGGAATCTTTCAAACTGCACTGCTCGAAAGGAAAGTACACCGTGGCAGTGTGCTTTTGGCATTTTGTGCCCCAATGTCATAGTTTGATAAAAATCAAACTACGATGCCTTCACAGATAGCAATGCTGGACTAGCTTTTTGGACGCTCGACACAAGATTCTTCAAAATTTCTAACATGATGGCCCTTCCTAATGTAGGACGCGGTGAGGGAGCTCTATTCCTGAGAGCACAGGTCACGGGATCTCTTCAGTTACTTGCGGGACCTTAGTGACAGAGATCAGGATCAACTATGAGACATGGGGTTGTGGTACATTGCCTACGTAGCGCCCGTTCGCACCCACTTTGGGATGATGTTAGTGCTTGCCGAGAGATGGCATAGCGAGACCTCTTCTTTCTACCTTCCCACCGGCAAGGCCACCATCACCTTGGAGGACGTTTGGCACATCCTGAGATTGTCGATTCATGGTTGGCACATCATTTTCGATATAGATGATGGGCGGAATGCCTGTCACACAGTCCTTGCCACAGAGGACATTGTCATTTGCGAGGGGCAGATCGAGCTTGAGTGTCACAGGGCTCTAGCCCCTCCCTTTCGCTTGGTTTTTGTGGCCATTATTTTAGGTCTCATTGTGCCAGATCGACGAGGCCGGTACTTCAGTCCTGGTTGGGGACTCTGCTAGGAGCGCATGGTGATGCATGACAGGCCTACTCATTTTGCTTGGGAGCCGGTTCTTCTTGCATCACTGTACAGAGATCTTCATGAGTACATCTACCTAGATGGAAGAGCACTTGGAGTAGGTGTCACACTCCTCCACGTATGGGAATGGGAGCACATTGTTGTCCTTTGGCCGCAGGTTGTTGCAGTGTCGATGGGGCCTGATGATCCCCTTGTATGGCGCTACAGAGGTGGTGTGTGCTTCACACACGGGTGAGCACGGGATTCCCTATTGGAGGAGGGTCCTAGATGATATGCAGGTGTTTACATGGCATTCATACCTTGGTCGGCCCAGATGGGCCAACGATGCACATTATATTTTCTACGCCTGCCAGAACCACTTCATGCAGGGGCGAGAGCACACGATAATAGAGAGATATCTTCTCGGGCGCTGAGGTAAGTCTCAGGATTGGCCAGACGATAATTATGCGGTCGTATTTTCCTGCACCATGTCACAAGTTTCATGGGGGCAATACATTCCTGCGCCTGAGGCCATGGACAACTTTTGACACTTGGTGGCTCGGCCATGGGCTTATGATCAAGGGGCTGCAGATCCAGACATCACCTAGACATACAAGGATTGGTTCCAGCTTCCCCTACAGTTGACAGTTCTAGGAGCAGTCCCCGATCGATGGAGGGCAAGAGGCAGAGGGGGAGGATGAGGAGGGAGAGATGGTGCACAACAGGACCAACCAGTCGGGCCTCCAGTTCATCCGATTCAGCTAGGTCAGGTGACGTGTAGATGCAGGATCATCAACAGGTGTCGGCTAGGCAATAGGGGCAGGTAGGTGCACCACCACAGGCTATGGGTGAGGATCAGCCTCAAGTACATCCTCCACGAGCGCAACCAACAGGGTAGCTAGCAGGGCAGGTGGATACCTAAGATACATTGATTGCACAGCTACAGGCCCACGTGCAGACTTTGATAGGGGAGAGAGATCAGGCGCGGACTAAGAGGGACCAGGTCAGGGCCGAGAGAGACCAGGCCATACTACAAAGACAGGTCGCAGAGTTATAGGAGGCCACAAAGATGGGCCAAAGACAACAGTTGGAGAGCATGGCAACCTCCTCCTCTCAGACCACAATGTCCATTAGGTCCTATAGGGAGTCCATCCAAGAGGCAGATTATTACCGTATGCACTATCACCAGGCTATACCTAGAGTAGCATGGGTCCCGGAGTACTCGCAGCGGACCAACCACAGACCAGCAGAGGCTCATGGTGATAGGGGTGAGGGCAGTAGACAGGAGGGTTAGGCCTCCTTTTGATCGAGATGATATCATTTTGTGTCCTATGGTCTCCTTTTTGATAGCCCAATGGGCCTTTTTGTACTTATTGACATACATGTACAGTGATCTGATTATTTTGTACTATGACAGTTATTCGATGAGATATATATATGAGATGATGATTTTGATGTGATTTGATGTGTATCATTTATTTACGTATGGATGATTCTATTTCTACATGCTATGCAATGATGTTATGGTGTTATATGATGTATTTATGGATGCATTTATTTTGATGATAAATGCATTATGTAATGATTATGACTAACAAATCTATATTATGTTGTTGACTTATGATATGCAGATGTATTTATGTGATGCATAGTGATGTTGCAATCTATATGATGATTTGAAATGATATGGAAATGATCTATGGTGTATATGTGAAATAATGTGAATCATGCTGATATATAAAATGATTATGCATGGATGTACGCTTTGCCTGTAATGGATTTTTATGTTTCTATTTATACTTATAATGATGTGAAATGATTTATGCAATGAAATGTAAAAAAAATATTGTGATGCGATTTATGAGATGATATGGATGATTAGTGGATGATATAATGCAATGTAAATGCAATGGTCGTGTTTTATATGATGTGTAAAAATTGATGATGCAAATGAGATGGTTTTCTAAGTTGCTTAGAATAACAAATATTATCCTAAACATGTTTAAATGATAATGTAATGTATGTGATGCATTTATTGTGATGTACTATATGCAATGATATGATGATGTAATATACGAAATGATATGTTAATGTAAAGTGGTATGATGATGCGTAATGTAAAATGAATGTTATGTGGGAGATGATCTTATAATGTTATGTGAGTATGCATTTAATGGATTATCTATAATGCTTATGTACCTATTATGTATGATTATGCAGTAGGTAGTAATGTGAAATGGTTATGAAATGTTTATGCAAATGAATGTTATGCAATGATTTATGTGATAAATGCAATGTGATGCAAAAAATGGATGCAATGTAATGAGAAAGGGATGTGCTAATTTATGGAAAATGCTTATAATACCATGTTTATATGATGATGGAAATGCAATGCATATGTTTCCTATATGACATGTTTATGCAATATGCTAATAATTTGTGGATGCAGGATCGATGACGATGATAATGGTGATGGTCAACTGTCATAGTACCTTGTTAGTGCGATGAGCAAGAAGGAATAAAAAAGAAAGACATTTCAACAAGCCAAGAGATGATGATTATGCAAAATGATGATGATTTATTGTCGAGGAATTAGGATTTTCAAAGGGCCAATTTCCTTATGTTTGATAACACACATGGTATGGTGCATCAAAGTATAGAAAACCAAGATGGCGTTGTACCCAATGTGATGGACTTTGACTTGACAAATAGATAGGAGAATTTTTGTTCACATCTGACATACAAAAACCTTGCTAGGATGCACTTTAGAAGTTTCAAACACCTTGGACCAAAACACGGAAAGGTATAACCTATCAATGCAATAGTCAACAAGTTGCCCAAAAATTCCTCCATACATACCTAACAAAGCAAGTATTCGCCAAGGTTATATTACAAGAATGTCCAACAAGCATAGCAGACAAAAGATAATGATTGTTGCCCCATTCCTATTTCAGTAAATCCTCTGTTCGGATATCATCGAGAGGTCCATGGAATGAGCGCAATAAGATAAGTCAAAAGATAAAGACAAAGTAAACAAACAAGTTGATGTTGTTCAATACCGCTAACCAAAAGGGATTGTGTTTTTAAGGATAAGAACCGAAACTATTGCCAAAAGATAATGCCCATTGTAGGAAGGATACATCCTAGGACATGTTAGTGGATGGTGGCACGCCATTTCATTTATCCTAAGTGTTCTTTCAAATGATTGATATGGGACCAATCGGATGATAGGTTATCGACACAAAGAGTTGACCATCTTGCTTATGTATTGACTTAGACCTAAGACTTGACGATTTGAGTTTTCACTTTTAACCAGCTAGACTTGCTTCAGATTGTCTTACCAAAGATTGAGGATGACGATCGTTTATTAAGAGTGATGTTATTGTGGATGAAAGCGAGATGAGATAGATGGATTTTTTTCAAGTATTTGGATGTTTTTTGAGTTTTGCAATGTTTTGAGGCTGTTTTTGTTATTTTCAAGATTTTACAAATGTTTTGATTTTTGATTTTCCAATGTTTTGGGGTTTTCTGAGATTTTGACCAGGAGACTAATCTAAAGACCTATCCTAGGGGCCTCGAGGGCTAATCAACAGATTAGCCTTGGCTACGTTATACATGCAGAGACCACGTAGTTCGACTGATGACTTGAATGATTTACAGATGATGATATACATGATCAAATGTCATTTTATTATGACAGACTCCTAAAGGACTGACCTAAGTTTCTCGGGGGATGATCAAAGATCAACCTTGCTTACGTTTCAAGGATCAGAGACCCGTAGTTCAACAAGACGACTTTGTTTTTGACTTTTTGATTGACTTTTTGACCTGTTTTGGGATTTTGATATGTTTTGAATGTTTTTGGATTTTCTATTTTTAGGACTTCAAGAATATACATGAATCTGATCCGATGAAACATTCCCCCAACGTGATGCAATAGACTACTTTGATAAAGGTAGGACAAACTAACCTTGAGGATGGTCCGAGTAGTACTAGGAGGGATCATGATACGAACACAGGACCAAGCTATGATGCGTATGTGGGTGGATGAGTGATGGATGGAGATCTGAATGTGATGGATGATACAAAACAAGCCGTAAAGATCCTGGTGGATGGAAAGTGCTTATTTACACAAGGTGCCTATTTGCTAGGTTTTCACCAAGGTACTTGTCCAAAGTGCCACCGAAGTGGTTTTGGTTTTCACTAGAGGATGATTCTTTTTCTCTTTACTATTTTCAATCCTTTTTCTGATTTTTTTTGGATTTTTTTCTTTTTTTATTTTTTTTGTTGTCACCAAGACACCTGTTTGCTAGGTTTTCACCAAAGTAACCATTTCTTTAGGACATTTTCTGATTTTTTTGATTTTTTGGTTCTATACTTTGAAATATTTAGGCATAATTTTTTTTGAGATGAGAGCTATCCATGGGCTCTTGCAGAGGTTCCCCTTCGGGTGTTGATAATTGATATGCCCTTGACTTATAACTTGTTGTGATAACGAATGGTCCCAACCAATTGGGTTCAAATTTTCCTTTGCTACTTGGGTTTGGTACATTCTTCTAATTCTCCTTTAATACGAGTTCTCTGATTTGGAAAGTCCTACTTCTGATTTTCTTATTATAGCTCCTTTTGAGTCTATTCTGATAGACTACAAATGATTCAAAGAATCTATATGTTGATCATCCAGTAGCTCCAGCTCATTTAATCTTGATATTCGATACTCTTCATTTGTGATGAGGTTTTGCAGTGATATCCTGAGTGATGGGAGCTCGATCTCAATGGGGAGTACTGGTTTTGATCCGTAGACTAGGAAAAAAGGGGTGGCACTGGTGGGTGTGCGGATACTAGTTCGATAGGCCTAGAGAGTGGGATTAAGCTACAGATGCCAGTCATGACCTGTGTCATTGACTTTTTTCTTGAGGATTTTCAAAATGGTTTTTTTTGTAGCTTCTTCTTGGCCATTGCCTTAGGGATAGTATGGGTTGGAGAAGCAATGTTGGATTTTGAATTTTTTGCATAAGTCACAGACCTCTTGATCCTTAAATGGTGTCCCATTATCTGAGATAATGGCTTGTGGAACACCATAGCGGCAGATGAGATAGTTCAGGATGAACTTTGATATCTGCTTCCTAGTTATATACGTCATGTGTATGGCTTCCACCCACTTAGTAAAGTACTTCGTTGCGGTTATGATGAATTTGTGGCCATTAGATGTAGTGGGAGTGATTTTTTCAATGGGATCGAGTCCCCACTATGAAAAGGGCCATGGTGTGACGATGGGATGAAGCTCTTAAGCTGGAGCATGGATGAGGTCTCCATGCTGCTCACATTGTAGACAACTTCTGGCATAGTCATGTGCTTCTCTTTCCATTGTAGGCCAATAATACCCCATCCTTAGCAGCTTCTTGGCTATGGTCATTCCAATCGAGTGTGAACTACATCTACCGTTATGTACTTCAGTTAGAGCACTCAATGCCTCCTCAACGTTTAAGCAGCGCAGTAGGGTTCCTTCTATGTTTCTACGATATAGGGTATCTCCTAGGATGACGAATCGGGATGCCTTTTTGACAAAGGTTCATTTTAGGTTTGAAGGTAAGTCAGCAGGTATGACTCCTATTCGAAGGTATGTATAAATGTCGTGGTACCAAGGATCACGGGGACCAACAATTTCACACATAAATTCTCATTCTGGTACCTCTAATGCGGGCAAGAGAAGCTACTCTATTAGGAATTCATATTTTGGAACATTGTGGGGGATGTCCAATAAGGATCCAATTGTTTCCATGGCATCTGCTGCTCTATTGTTGGATCTAGGAATCTGCTCAAATGTAATCTCGATGAAGGATTCTTTGAGAGTCTCCACCAATTTCTTGTATCGAGTGAGCTTATCGTCCTTGGTTTGGTATTCATCATTCACTTGATTTATTATTAATTGGGAGTCTCTGTATACTCTGAGAGCTATAATGTTCCACTGCACTACTATTCTGAGACCTATGGTTAAAGCCTCAAATTTTGCAATGTTATTGGTGCAGGGAAACGCCAGTTTGTAGGACCTTGGTATGCAGTCCCCTTGTGGGGTGATAAAGAAGACACTGGCCCCTGATCCATGTTGTGTGTATGAGCCATCGAAGTACAGTTTCTAATGGTCAGCAATGTTTTGATTGAAAATAGATTCATGTGGAAACTCTAAGACGAGAGGATTCTCTGAATAGATTGGTGCTTCTACAAGTTGATCTGCAATGACTTGGCCTTTGATTTCTTTCCGCTCGACATATTCAATGTCATATTCTGAAAGTATCATCACCCATTTGGCCATTCTTTCCATGAGCATTGCCTTTGACAATAAGTACTTGAGAGGGTCGATTTTGGCGATGAGTTTTATTTTGTGTGCCAACATGTAATGTCTGAATTTTTGTGATGCAAACACTATTGCTAGGCATGCTTTCTCGATGAATGAATAGTTTAGCTCATGCCCAACCATTGTTCTACTGATGTAATAGATAGCCCCTTTTGTTCCATTTTCGTCATGATGGGCTAGGAGAGCTCCAAGGGCTACTGTTGTTGCTGATACGTAGAGAATTAATGGTTTTATTGGGATTGGTGGCATTAAGACCGGTGGTGGAAGTAAATATTCTTTGATTTTATTGAATTCCTCTTCACACTTGGTATCCCATTTGTATGCTACTCCCTTGTGAAGTAGGTGAGAGTATGGGTTCTGTTTGTCTGCCAACTGTGCTATGAATCTTCAAATGGATTGAAGCCTTCCTTGGAGACCTCTCAATTGCTTTAATTTTTTTGGTGCCTCCATTTCAAGGATTTCTTTTTCCTTTGTTGGATCTACCTCGATACCTCTCATTGATACTATATATCCTAGTAGCTTTCTTGATTCTACGTCAAAGACACACTTCTTTGGGTTTAATATGACCTTGTACTCCTCTAGCCTATCAAAGATGGCACTTAAAGTTGCTATGTGATCTTTTCTCTTTCTGGATTTGGCTAGAATGTTATCAACATAATCTTCAACTGTCTTATGGATCATGTTATGAAATATCAATGTCATGGCCCTTTGGTATGTTGCTCCTGCATTCTTTAAGTCTAATGGTATCATGTTCCAGCAGTAAGTCCCCCATGGACAAGTGAAAGTTGTTTTATGTTGGTCATCTTTAGCTATCATGATCTGATTGTACCTTGAGAATCCATCCATTAGTGAGAGCATTTCACGTCCAACTGTCATGTCTACTATCATGTCAATGTTTGGAAGTGGGAAGTCATCTTTCGAACATGCTTTATTCAAGTCTCTGAAGTTTGTGCAGATTCTGATGCATCCATTGGGTTCTGAGATAGGTACCAAGTTTGAAACCCATTTTGGATAATCTATCAGTCACATGAATCTCGCATCCAATAGCTTTTTTAGCTCCATTTTGACTAATAAGGTGATTTGGGGGTGCATTTTTTGAAGATTTTGTTTAACAGGATTTGCTTCTGGATATACTGCTAAGTGGTGAACCATGATTTCTAGATCAAGTCCTAGCATTTCAGCATAGCTCCATGTGAAGTTTATCTGTCTTTCTCTTAGGAAGGCTACTAGGAGCTCTTGTTCCTCTGATAGTAATGACTCCACATAGAATGTGATGTGCATGGTTTCCTTCGTTCCTAGATTGACTAGATTGCATCTTTCTGCTAGGACTGCTAATTTTTCTTGATGAATAGCTATAAAAGGAAGATTGAATCCCCCATCCTCGGGCGCCTCAGAGAGGTTTTCACCATTGGATGCATCCTTTTTTTTTAATTTTTTCTGGTCAGAGATTGCCACAGTGTGGTTTTTACTCAAGGACTTAGATATTATTCTTAATTTTCCACTTTTGCGACTGAGGGATTCAATCATTTCCCCATAATAGGCATGTGTATCTAGCTCAATTATGAACCCTGCTTTGTGATCCCCATATAGAATGTTATCCCACAATCCCATGAATTATGAGAGCACCTCATCATTTTTGAATGTATTGAGAATTGGTGGTCCTCGTTGGTCGTAGTCGATGAGTTGGGGGTATACTAAGCAGATTTCATGATTTTGGTGGTATGATTCAAAAGATAGGGTGCTAATCATGCAAAGAGTGGTATCCTAAAATAGCCTAGGTAAGTTGGTCATGGGATCCTCATCATCACTACTACTACAGACGTCAGTTATGTCAAACGTATAGTTATCTAAGATGCGACCTATGGATACGGGTAAGCGTAGCTCTACTATGGTTGGCTGAGGAGGATTATTAACCTTTCTAACTAGAGGACCTCAGACACCTATGGTTATACTTGGAGGGGTACATCCAAGACCGATATTTTTTATCACTCGCGTCTTTGGAATGATAGGTATTATAAGCCCATTGTCATTTTTCCCAAGTCTTTGATTTTTGTCATAGCCCATTGCGAGCATCATTTGCAGACCCTTGCTTCTCTCATCCATTGGTAAATCAGATACTGGTATCTCACCTTAATATAACATATGAAATGGATCTACCTCAATAAATTCTTGGCCAAGATCTCCCCAACTTGTAAAGTTGGGATAGTCTTCAGAAGATGTTTGGGATGTGGAGGCTTCATTTATTTGTGGACGTCCCCGTGATCTAGGAGATTGTGGTAACTCTCCTACCAAAAAATCATTTTTAGGGATCATGTAGTTTCCACAACCATTATCTTGGATGATGACCTTAATGTTAGAAATGGTGGGAATGGCGAGACTGATGGGTGTCTTTGTCGCAGAAGTGGATGCAAGAGTGGCGAGATCAATGTATGGTGTAGATGGATCCTCATCATTTTTTGGTACTTGGGGGATTTTATAGTACTTTGCTTCAAGGCTTTTGGAATAGGAGAAGGGTTCGGGATCTCCATGGACGGTGAATTCTTCTCCCTCATGTGTGAATTTAACACATTGATGGAAAGTTGATGCTACTGCCTTCATCGCATGAATCCATGGGCGTCCTAGGAGGATATTATATAGCAAGTCGAGGTCCAAGACCTGACAAGTGGTTTCCATGATAGATGGCCCTACTTGAATAGGGATTTTGATTGTGCCCTAGGACACTCTTTCCTGATCATCATATGCTCTTATTATGACACCCTTTCCTTTGTCGATAGAATCCTCTGAGATTTTTAATTATTTGATGAGCTTAAGAGAACAAATATTCAAGCTCGCCCCTCCATCCACCACGACCCTTTTGAATTTTCTTTTATGTACTATGACTTCTGAGTGGATCACACAGTTGTGAGATGGTTGAGTGGGGAAATCTTGGTCAGAGAATGTGAGGAAATTTGGCGTAATGATATTTCCAACCATAGCTTGGAATTGTTCCGCATCAAGATCTTTGGGGATAGTGGATGAAGCCAACGCTTCCTCGAGCATTTTCTTATGGGCCGATGAGATTTTTAGTAACTCCATGATGGAGATTTGCGCTGGCATTCTTTTGAGCTGATCAAGGACGTTATATCCACTAGGGATAGATCTAGATGCAGGGACTCTATTTGGCTGGGATGATCCTGCAATGGTAACTTTGCCGCCTCTTGTGGTGACTCCACAATCGGCATGGGCGCCTTTGATGGTGATGACCATGCAATATTCATCTAGGGAGGCGACGACAGTTTCATACATGTGATTCATGTTTGTGTGGGTTCCTTTCCTCTTATCAGTGTTATTATTTCCTTTATTGCCATGGTTAGGCATCGGATTTGTGTATATCTTAAGGTCTTGGTTTCCTGTTGGTTGTTCCACATTTATAATTCTTTGATCAATGAGATCTTGAATTATGCTTTTTAGCCTCATACAACTATTCATGGTATGCCCTTTGATTTTATGGAAGTCACAAAGTTGATTCTCATTATACCAAGGAGGTTTCACATCCGGTTCTTGGTAATTCTCATAGGTGGGCGCTTTGATGAGTTTTTCATTTATCAGCTTCTTCATGATGACTTCAAGTGGTTCCCCAAGAGTGGTGTACTTTCGATTGGGGTAATTATTGTTCCATTGGCGTGGTCCCCTTTGATCATTGAGATTGTTAATTTCCTAATTGTTGTTTAGTTGTTTAGTTGTTTGATGATTGTTTTGGTGTTGGATTTGGATTTGTGGTGTGGGTGTATTTTGGCGTGGGGCACTGATGACCACTTTGGCATCGACAACACCATCATTAGTAACATTTTTGTTCCTTTCCCACGTGCGAGGTTTATCATTGTAATTGGTGGGTTGGCGATTGTTTTGTTGTTCGGGGTATGAAGTCGATCTTGCAGGTTGTGTCATAAGGGCTCATTCGATGCTGAGCACCTTAGAGATAAACTGGTCATATGTGGTGATCCCTTGTACCTTGAGATGAAATGCTAAGAGGATGTCAAGGTTGGATATAATGGTGCAAACTTGTTGTTCCCCGGGCATGGTCCATTTGCTCCAATTGGCCTTGGATCGCCATCGTTATAGGAATGAAGCGAATGATTCACTCTTACCTTGTTTCAGAGCTGAGAGTTCTTCTAGATTGACATCCATTGTAATATTGCATGCGTAGTTTTTAATGAATGCATCTATAATTTCTTGGAATGTTCTGATGCCTGTAGGTAGGTGAGAGAACCATTCCATAGCGTGCCCAACCAAACTCCTAGGAAATAGCCGCATCAAATAAGTATCGTCGAATGCGACTTCCATGCAATGAACATGGAATTCCCTGATGTGATCTTCAAGGTTTCCCGTCCCTCGATATTTGTCAAAATTGGTGATCTCAAATCCCTTGGGGAATGGTTTCATCACAAGGCTCCTATAAAATGGATAGGGACACAAGTTGCTTGGTGTTTTTATGGTTTTCCCTAATTGAAGATCAAGCACTTGTTGCAAGAGCAACCTGATTTGTGTCGTTACATTATTTTGTGGATCAGGGGGTGGGATGAAGGTGTTATGGGGTGTTTTGATTGTGGGTTAGATGGGTGGGTTGGTTGGTTTGTTATTTGATGGTATTTGTATATTCTGTCGAGCCAGGTATGCTTGCACTTGCTACTATATAAACAATGCTTGTTGTTGTTCTTGTTGTTGTTGTGTTAGGATTGCTTGTTGTTGTGCTTGTTGTTGTTGTACTAGGATTTCCTGTTGTTGAGCTTGTTGTTGTTCCAACAACACTTGTTGTTGGGCTGCTAATTGGGCTGCTTCTTGCACTTGCAGTTGTGTTGCTTGTTTTTGTGCAAGAAGTTGTGCTTGTGCTTGTGCTTGTTGTGCTTGATATTGGGCGTGCGCCTGAGCTTGAGCTTGTGCTTGCACTGCTTGTGCTTGGGCTTGTGCTTGTGCCGCTTGTTGTTGCAATAGAATTTGGGCTGCTTGAGCAACTTGTGCAGCTTGAGTGGCTTGTTGTTGTTGTTGTTGCAATAAAGCTTGGGCTTGTGTGGCCCATTGTGCTTGCTATGCAATTTGGGTGGTTTGAGCATTTTGTGCTACTTGTGCAGATTTTTTATTCTGCATTTGTAGGAATTCCTTTTGATAAGCAGCTTGGTGAGTGGCTTGCAATGCCATGCTATATTGGCTTGATAAATTGGAGTTTGGTGGTGGTGGTGAGCAGTGATGTCATGTTGGTGGTTTGAGTGGTGAATGGTGATGTCGATGTGATTGGCCCTTGAGAGACCACGTTTTGAGATGTTAGGGGGGTGGTTGATGATGTCACGATTGCTTGAGTAGTTGTCATCTATTGTTGCGATATCGATGACAAGTTTTGAGAGTTTGGCATGATGCTTTGATTGGTGTTTGGGATGTTGGTTTGATTGATACTTGGTAAAGGGGGAAGCCCTAAGCCAAGCAGAGGTGTGGATAATGGTGGTAATGGTGGAAGGGGTGAAAATGTGAGGGATGTGAGTTCTTGAGAAAATGATGTGGTGTTGAAGATGCCCCTAGGTCCAAACATGTCACCTTCTTGCGAATTTGTGAGGGAAGTTTGAGGTGTTGTGTGGAAGGATGATGATGATGGATCATTATGGAAAGTGAGAGGGAAATACTTATGTAATGGATTTTGGGGTATGTTTTGTTCCAAAATGGTATTTTCATCCAAGTCTTGATTGTTGAAAAGGGGGTGTGTTTGAATAGCATTGAGAAATGCATTTCCCTTATTAACATTAGGTTAAGTTGGAGCAAAAGATGTGATTTGCAGAATGTTTTGAGTGATGCTTTGGGATGGGGGTGTAGATGAGATAGGAAGTGTGGATGAAATCAAAGGCATAACCTCCAAAGATGGTTCCACTATAGATCTCACATTGAAATCATAAGGTAATTTGGCCCCTTGTTTTGCTAGTTCAAGCATGTATAGTGAAGGGTTAAGCTCATCATGATGTTGATGATCTTATGGTTTTCCAGATTTTGGAGAATTTCAGTTATCTCTTCATGCGACATCCCAAAGGTAAGATCTTCTCCTTGGATTTCTTCTTGTGGGTTTTGTGATGATGAGATAGTCAAAGGATTGCTTGATTCGACAAGATTCATTTCGACGTTTGTTTGGCTTAGGTCACTTGAAGCGGGTGTTTCTTTGTCGGCTTCCATGTTCTTCTTGTATTGAGATCTAGTTTGCACCATAAAACAAAGGTCAATTTTCAAGAATATGGGAGATGAATCTCTTAATTCCTTGGATTGATCTTTACTTTATGCACAAAAGAGAAAATTTTAGGATATCTTTAGGATCTAAAGGTGATATGATGATGATGCAAGAGATGGATGATGTGGGTGTTTGATCTTTTGATAAATATTGAGGGGGGTGCTAGAATTTTGGGACTTTCGGATATGTTTTGGATTTTGATTTTTGATTTTCTGGATTGCCCTTGATTGATTGATTTTGGTTTGCTTTGATTTGAACAAATAGACCCTAAGATGTTGGATGATTATCTAAGGGGTAGATTTTCTCAAAGGATGATAATTTGAATGTGTAGGGAGAAGGATGCATCTACCCACACCTATTCAAACAAGATGATAATTTAACCAAGCATATGAAGCAGGATGCATCTACCCATACCTAGCTAAATAAGATGGTTTGATAATTTTGACTAAGTATATGAAAAAGGATGCATCTACACATACCTAGCCAAAGATGATTTGATAAATATTTCAAGGATTTTGTCTCAAGGATTTGATGATTTTAATTTTTGCCAAAAGGCCTAGCATGAAGGATATTTTCAAGATTTCTCCAAAAGATGATGATGAGATGATTTTTGGTTTGATGTTTGAAGGATGGATGAAAGAAGATTTGATTTCCTTTGATCCTAGGATGAACCTAAAAAAGACACTTTGTTTACCTAAACCTCGGTATTGAAGAACATGCAATGATTCTATAGACCTTTATAACCAAGAAGTGGTTCAATTTGAGCATACATTTCTGGATTTTGAATCAAGGACTTTCGTTTTGGGATTTGAATTCTTGGAAATCGTGAGGTTTCAACACATGTGAGAATTCATTTTGTTATCTTTGCTTAGTGGCTTTATTTTTACCATAAACACTTCTTTGATTAGGTTTCCAAACTAGATGTCCAATGTCTTAATTTCTTCGAATCCCACAAAGTATGTTATGTGGAGATTTGATGAATTCAAGGCAAGGGTTACCTATTGTTTAACTTTAGTAGACAAATTAAGAGGTAATCCAAGTGTTTAGAAACCTCTAAGGATAGAATCCCAAGGGCAAGCAACAACAAATGGATTGGGTCGATTGTATTTGTCTCTTAAAGGGTTTGAAATTTTGGTGATGATGTTTAACTATTTGTTTCCAAGATGTTTTCGAACAAGAAAAGTATTTCGTAACTAAGAATAAGTACAACCCTATGGATATGGAAGACAATATTTGTTGAGTCCCCACTTGGACAAGTCCAGATGTGCTTATCTTTAGTGAATGGTTAGATGCTTGATCCCACTGGCTCCCCTCCATGACACTCACTTATACGAGGCAGCCAAGCATCAACACCCATGAAACTCCCATGGCATGTTTTCCATTTCTACTAAAAGACCGTAAAAGTGTGGGGTGGATTCAGAATGACTGTTCTTGCACCAACACATAGATCAAGGATTTTGGCAATTCTAAAACATGGGTTTTAATTAGGACTTTCTGTTCGTGGAGATTGACCCATACGGTGAGAGTCCCTTTTCAGATCCATCTCGTCAGAGCCAACCACGTGATATTGGCGTTTATTCCAATACCCACATTTATATCCTGGTTGGAAATACTCTTGGCTTTAGAGTGTTACCAGTTGAGTCGTTCCCTTGGTTGAGTACGTTTTCCCCAAGGCAGGCCTTCTAAGATAAACAAAAGTGAGTAAAGACAATATTTGTAACTCGATCAATCTTTGTTTGTAACACAAAGAGAGAGAATGTATGAAATAATGCTCTACTCACACTTGCACAATGTTTTGTTCAATTTTAAACCCAAAATGAAGTGTGGAGGTGATTGCTTTATCTCAACCTAAAATCATAAAAAAAGGCCTTTTGATTCTCAAGATCGCTATAAAGTGCAAAAGAAGTGCTTACGTCCTTTTTCAATGAAGTTAGTTTAAGTAAGCCATCATGAAGACAAAGTTGCACTTGTTCATTTTAGAGCCACAAAGCAATTGTGAGTTATTTTTAAAGAACCAAAGGAAAAATGAGAGTTGTTTTCTTCAATTTTTAACCAAAAAAAAAACTATAGTAAGTTGTAGTCCTAATGTTCGTTTTAAGCCTTTGCAAAAATTGAAAAGGTTCTTTTTTTAAAAGCCCAAATGAAATTAGTAGCCTAAGCAAGAATAGACAACAATTTCCTAAGAGTGTTAAACAAACACTAAAGTGTTTAAAAACACTTTGATTTTGTGAAATACAATCATCATGCTTCTCTTTCTTTTGTTTTTAATTGATCCAACCTACAAGAAAGAAAATCAGCCAAATTCTGCAAAACACAGTGGTTAAAAAGTAGAAAACAGAAGATAAACTTATCATTTGACAAAAGACACATGCTAAAATGAAATTTCAACTTTTTACTTCCTGTCAACGGCACAACCTGTGACTGCATCGTAGTTTGATTTCTTCAGCAGTGTTGTATAGCGTCGCTTACCAGTCAATAGTGCTCTGTACTTGAACGAGTGAGCTCAAATGTGTCGCCCTTTTCACCAACATCGTTTAAATTTTGAATTCAAAAATTTCAGGGGGGAAGGCTAAAGCGTCGTAGTTTGGACTTTCCAGCGGTGCTATATGGCAACGTTGAGCTTCCAGCATTGGAATTTTCCTATGCACAAACAGAAACACATAATTTTTAGAAAAACGTGATTAAAAACGAGATTATGCCCTCCTTCTAGCACCAAATGTGTGAACCCCAATCCTAATACCTACAAAACAATAAGAAGAAACACATTAGAATATAGAATGCAAGCAAGAAAAATGATTCCCCATGAAATCCATTTATAAAGCTTAAATTAGGAAAAGAGATGAAGAACACAATAAGAAAATAATAAAATAGAGATTGAATCCTAATTAAACTACCAAACTCATGCTCCCATGGGGGAATTAGTGCCAATTTGATGTAAAAATTGGCCCTTTCCCAATTCCTATGATGCAAGATTGATGTGTGATGATAATTGATCCACTTTTTTGATGCTTGATGAGTGATCCAATGGAAAAACTTGCATAACCTAGCTAAGATTCAATGATAATGGATGGAATTTGCTAAATATTTGAGCATAGTAAGTTTACTCAAATTGTAGATGATGAAATGAGGAGATTAGCCTCTTATTTATAGAATGCCAAGATGAATGAATGTCCAAAATAGAGCAATGTGGGACTAGCATTCAACTAATGGCAAGATGCCACTTGTCAACCTATGAGTGGATGGAGGATGTGCAAGTTTTGAGGATTGTGCCAATAAATGCATATTTTTGAATTTTGAATTTATTGAAATGACATGCAAGAGGGAAGAAAGAATGCATTGAATGCCACTTGGCTCAAGGCAAAGGACATGTAAGAGAGAGTAAATTTTCCTTGCTGGATGTACATGTCAACTTGGATTTTGAATTCAAACTTGGAGAATATTCCCAAAAGATGCCTTGTTGAGGAAAATAGAGATTTAATAAATCAATTAAATGTATTTTCATGTGGAAGTGGTAAAAGCTGAAGGATGGGACATGATAGGAGATTAAATTAATCAAAGTTAATTAATTTAATGAAGAGATTAAGTGATGTGACCTATTTGACTAAAATTTGTGGATTTATTTAAATCAAATATGAGAGGAATGTGATAAGAGAATAATTAAATAAAGATTCATGATTTATTTAATTAAAAGGGATGATTGTTAGATTAAACTAAATAAGGTTTTAATTTATTTAATTTAATAGATATACTTTAGAGATTTAATTAAATAAAATTGACTATTTAATTAAATGGGGATAATTGGATCAAAATGGTTAATTTAATTATCGAGAAGAGGTGACTTAATTAGATAACTGGTTTATTTAATTAAGAGAGGAATATTGATGAATTTAATTAGATAAGGGTATTTTATTAAATGGTTAGACCGAAGGATGATTCAGGATGAAACGATGTTAGTGGTCGGGATTAGATGCACAATGTCAATCGATACATTTTATGTGTCTACAGTTTGCATACCAATTGTTTGTTAAAATACCAGTTGGTTGTAGGTGATCATTTCTCATGTTTAGATTATGTATATGCATTGAATATTACCAAAATGAGTTGCACATTCATGTTAGAACATTGTTAAGAAAATTTAGAGTTTTTGCAAACATTCTTATTGATGTTCAGTGGAGATAAGAGTCATAGACACAATATGAAAATTTATATCAATCATATATTCCTTGTATGCAAAGTGTTTGACAAAAATTTCAAAGCCAAAAATCAGAAGTTTTCAATCAGATTTGAGCAAAGTCATTACACTTTCACCTATCCCATCTCCAGAAAACGTGGCACACCGATAGGATTTTAAATCAAAATTTTGACACATTTCAAATAATCTATTTTGAAAGAAAATAGCCACCTTATTTCATATTTTGTAGGTTGCGAGGAGTAGGGAAGAAAACACAGAGGGAAGCAGAGTGGCCGTTTTCCCTTCGAAGATGCATAAGAGATGCCCGTAGCTACCTATGAGATATGTATATCTATAAGAAATATGTGTTGTTTTACCATTTTGTAGAGGGAATGTGATGAATTAAATAGGTAAAAATTATTTCACACTATTTTTTGGGAGTTCTTTATGTGATTTTTAATTGAGGGTTTGTAAAATTTGTATTTTGCATGAAAAACTCACAACCCACTTGAAACCTCAAAAAAAATGTTCCACCTTTTGGGAGATGGAACTAAAGGGTGTAAGGAAAGCTCTATGTGGAAACACCTTCCAAATGCAAAATTCTCAAGGAAGAAGTGTAGAGAATTCTTTAATTCGAGTTACAATCATTAAGATGCTCAACAATAGAACAAAAGAATAGACAATTTAAACAACACATAGAATTGAACACCAATTTTACGTGGGAAAACCTTATGGGAGAAAAACCCACACACCAAGTAAATCCATTTTGTATTACAGTAAATAGATTACATACAAAGTTACATAACTTCACTTCCAAGTGTTAATTCATAGTAGCATACATTTCCCTGATCAACCTTGTACAAACAAAATCTAATTACAATTGTTCTCACACTGTTACAATGATTGTATAGCATACAATGTAGAACATTACCAAATTGATTGAACCCCACTTCATTACAGAGTGTCACTATGTATACCATTCACCCATCATCACTTTAGTTCCAAAGAACCAACCAATACAATTCCCAACTGTCATTTCAACGTCTTCAGGTAACTAAAATTAACCGTGTCGGGCCATCGAAGAAACTCCCTTCATGTTCTCTTCGATAACATCAAGCCTCTTTGATGTCTGATTCATCTACCAAGTAATTGTCATTCAACCGTCAACAGTCAGCAACCAACCATCGCTCTCCAGCCTGGCACTGGTCGGGTCCCATCACGACATTCTTCACGAGTTACCGAGTCAACCTCATCGGCATATCGGGGAGACACCAATTTGTCTCCCTTCGACATAGGAAAGTCCCTTCGATGAAGCTTATTGGCTTGTCCCATGTGGTCCCCACCTCCATCAGCTTGTCTTTGTGGTCGATAAATCAAAGGTTTCCAAAACTTCATAACTCTCGACTTGTAGTTCTAAAGTTCCAATCCTCTATGATCTCATGATATTTCCATAGCTATCAAACCATCGAGGAGACTCAAGGAAGAGCCCCTCTGATAAGGCTAAGTCTCTCTGATTGGCTTCCTTTACATGCTCCATTAGCCCATTGAAGAGACTCGAGATAGAGTCCCTTTGTTGAAGCTGAGTCCTACCAATGAAGACCAAGACAAAGCTTTGGGTTGTCAAGGAGACAACTCAGAAGGTCCTGCCAAAGTGACCAACTCCTGCCAATAGAACATAGTAGGAAAACCTTGAAGGTTTATCGGGCCATCAAAGAGACTATGAATAAGGTCCCTTCGATAATGTATTTTCAGTCTGATAAAGAGTAAAACACAACTGCTGCAAGAAGATGATCACTCCAGTAAATCTGAGGCACATTTCCAACATGCTCCCACTTGATGAAGGACTTAATAGCTTCTTCCAAACTCAAAGATTACTAAACATCATATGCCCCAAGCCCATTGAATTGACACACCACCTATACTTGTATGTGCTCACATGCTTTGTCAATGCATTAGCAACATTCTCCAAAATATCCACTTTTTCAAGATTAACATATCCATCCTCCACAATATCACAAACGAAATGATACTGAACATCGATATTGTTGTGCAGTTTTCATACACATGCCCCACTGAAAGTAGGGACCCTCTTTTGCTCTATTTTTTGATGCTTTAGCCCTTGGATTTTGATGTTTTGTTTCCTTAGTGCATGTTTGAATGATTATATTATTTGTGCATATGCCCCCCCTTCTAGGAAGCACTTTGAAAATCTAATGTTCCGAGCTCATTTTGGGTTTTTCACTGCTCTTAGGATTTTCCACTTCTTATGGATTTCCCCAGATGCTCTGAAAACCCAATGGCTAATGTTTTGCACTATTTTTTAGAGATTTTGGTCCTTCACGGAATTCCGCATGGATTGGATTTTCCCAACATTCTGTCTCCTTGTCAAATTCTTGGATTAGGGTTATGGTCTATCATTTTTATGAATGTTGATGGCCTAGTCGCTGTATTCGCCTATTGATTGATGAGTTTAATGGTACCTGAAATTCTCATGATTGCATTTTCGAGCTCAATCCTGTGTGCATGGTTGTTTTCTTTTTGGTTGATTTTGGGGTTTTTCGAGCTTGTGTGATTGTCGACCCTGAGTGAGTTTGTGAGCTTGTTTTCAATTTCATTTAAGTGAAACTTACCTATGTCTCCTTTGAATAACCCATCCTTGGGCTTAATAGGGGTGGCAATCGAAATCTAGGCTAACTCCCCTGTGTTCATGGTGAAATTTTAGGGTTTTGGATTTAGGGCATCACCATTTCCTCTTGATTTACCTTTGGATGAGCCTCAAATTTAATGATGATCTGTAGGAGGTTCAAATCGAGCTGGTTGTGAACCCAGGTTCCTCAAATTTATGATCATTTGATCAATTTGAGTGAAGGCATGTGAGAATGTCGACATTCGGGTTTTCCTTCAGTTTCGGGATTTTCCTTCACTGGTGGATTTCCCCAATTTTCCTTGTCCTCTACATTTTCCCGAAATATGCAATGATCCAAAGTTTTTCCTGCTTCGTATATTTCCGCTCCCTCTAGATTTTCCCAAAGTTTTTGCTATCTCTTCATTTTCTAGAACTTGTAAACTGTTGTTTTTGTGGATTTCTATCCTGGGCAGAATTCTCTGAAACTTTGTTGAAAATAAAGGATTGAGAGATAGCATGAATTATTAGCTACTGATTGTGCATCATGTGATTAATCTGAGTAATATTAAGATCCTTCATGTTGTTTCTTATCTGATTGTGATTGATTGAATGATTATTGGGTGTTTTTTATGCTTATTTCACTAGAATCCGCCTAGTTGGGAATTTTTAGAAATTCCTCTCTGGTTTGGATTCCGCAAAGGAGTGAAAATCTCGAACTGTGAAGAAAGTGCGTTAATGATATTTTAGGGTTGATTTTGATATTTTCTTGGATTTATTTGAATGATGAATATATTATTGGTGATGGGCTAATTCTAATCCTCATGTTATAATGGATATTATTGATGGTGGTTTTGCTGAGTGCAGGTTGAATTTAGTAGGATGGTCAAGGAATCGATGGAGGAGATTAATTCAATTGAAGGAGGGTTTAAATCATTTATTACTTCACCTGTGGCCGACTTGGAGGGGATTTTTTCTTAAGATTCTAGATAAATTGGATCGAGACAAGGACGAAGGGGCCAGTTAATGATCAATTGCATTGGGAGTTGTGCTTCCTATTTATCCATGGCCTTTTCTACCTAGCCTTTTCCATCCTTCACATGCATTGGATAGAGTTACATTTTAAATCCCAGGCTGGATGAGTCCCAAGTATTTAATGCTAATTTTTTTTATTCTAAACTTCTTAGGCCGACCTTGTTTTGTGGTTGTTTTTATTGTAAATTCTAATTAGGCCGACATATCTTGGGGGTTTCTATAAATATGGCATTTTTCCTCATTTGTAAGGGCGAGATAGTTTTTGGGCTTAGAAGCAATTACGGTAGTAAAGTAAGAATTAAGGTTATAAGTTAGTCGATTTTGGAGCAGGTGTTGTAACACAAAACATTAGAATTATTGCTATTATTGGATGATTCAATACAATTGAAGACATTGTGATTTCTGGTGATCTCTTTGTGTTGACTTATCTTGCATGGTTCTTGTTGTTCCATCTTTTGAAATTGCTCAAGGTTATTTGATACATGTTATATTGTAGAGTTAGATCTAATTCAATGGTTTTTATGGTTTGATGCTTGAAGTGTTTGCAACAATCCATGGTCCATACTTTTTACAGCTAGTTGATTGTTAGTTGCTTTGCAAAGTTAGCCTGGACTTTAATATTCATTGTGCTTAGTTCAATTGTGAATGCTTATTCATTTAAATTACAACAGGGTTAGTTTGGATGAGTGTTCATGATCTGAAAATCTTTAATGCCTTAGAAGATTGCACTATTTCTGTAAGATTGTAGATTTATCTAGGTTAAGTAGGAATTAGTTTATGAGGGATTGGTCCATTTCAAATATTTCATCATTTGCATTGTTAATCTTAGGAATAGTTTCAATCTTAGGGTCTCTTTTAAACCCTTATCTCTTGTTATTTCTTTATCATTTGGGTTAGATTTGGGATCGAAGTATCATCATATTGCTAGATCTGATAAATTAAGGATTCAATATTTGCTTGTAGTAAGGTCCCTTTGTGATTACCAAAATTTCCACATTTATCACTGAGTTTTTTATGCATTGTCAAGACCTAATATTAAAGACCTTGGGGTTATCTCTTGAGGCTTGCTGATAGAGATTTACCTTTCAAGAGAGATAGGATACTTATATCTTGTCTGAGTTGTTGCTATACAAAAATGATCATCAACAGATTGGCTCTAGAAGGAGGGCTTGAATAAGCAAGCTGGATCAATTTATGTTTGCCATTTCTCCTGAAAGATTTAAAAGAAGAACCAGATCTACACCAAGGGAAGAGGAATTTCAAGAGTTACAAGCTCCTACCAGGTCAAGAAGGACCACAAGAAGGTGTGAATCATCATTCACCGAGCCACCTCCATCATCTCCATCATCCTTGTCTTCATCAAGTCCATCCTCATCTAATTCTAAAGCCATCCCCATTCTACAGCTTCAACCAGTCATAAATTAGGCATTACCACCTCCATCTTCACCAATGGCTTTCTTGGCGAACAACCCATCTCCCTTATCTTTCAACCATTACAATCCTATGCCTAAAAATCCTGAGTTTTTTTGCTCCAAGTTTCACATTAATGATCCCAAAATGACTGCAGAGGAGCATATTAGGATTTTTAAAACTACCCTTAAGGATAGGGGAATCGATCATGAGGATGTTGTGTGTAGAATTTTCCCATATTCCCTCAGGGATGAGGCATTTGATTGGTATAACCATCTTCCTGTTGGGTCTATCACTACTTGGCTGTAGCTGGAGACTGTATTTTTACATAAATTTGAGACCCCAATCAGTGCCAATGACTTACTTCTACATTTTATTAGAGTCAAGAGGGAGGAAAATGAACCAATAGTGACTTTCAATAATAGATTTCATAGGGCTTATGCTAGGCTGCAACCCCCTTATGCTATAGACGATGCCTCTGCCAGGGAGTTTTATTATGAGGCTTTGGGTAGTTTAACATCTACTTTCATCAAATGGAAAGCAAACCCTCCTAACAGCCTATTTGAAGCTTATGATGTGGTTGTTAAAGTGAGTACAGATTTGAGGAAACACTTGTCATTAGCTAACCAAACACCTACTTTGAGTCTGGTCCCTCAATTACCCTTGGTTTCACACCCATGTCATCCCTTGAATCAAACTCGACCCATGCCAAATTACCCTCTAAATGTGAACCAATGTGCATTTCCTCATCAGCAAGTTAATATACCCAGCTATTTGCAAAGCTCTGAGATATTTAATCAACCCTTGAACCATGGGTCACATACTGTTTATATGTAGAATTTAGCTGGTATTGTTCCTCCATCAAACAGCGCAGACAAGAAGAGGTTGGATGCACTCACAGAGCTAGTTGAGAAGCTGAAAACCAAAGTAACCTACCTAAGGCACTAGAATAGTCAATCCTAGGCAGCCCAAAGGGGGATTCAGTCCAATTATGATCAAAGCAATAGGGATATGATGCAAGCTCAGGGGAAGAACTTTGATAGGGGACAACATCTTGATAAATATCATGAAAGGAAGCCACCACATTGGAATAATGGAGGAGCCTTAGCATCTCTATATCATCCAAACAATCATAAGACATCTAGTGGAATTTACTTAGCTGAAGCAGCTCTTTCAAGATGGTGTAGGCTTCATAACACTAATTAGCACTCTAAGTTGGATTGTCAAGAATTCCAAACTGTTGTGTCTATTTTCCACCAGGAAGTCCAACATGTCATCAATAGTTCAAGTGGGCACAAGATAGTACCATCTAATCCTCATGGCATATCAATCATGGTGGTGAATCATGTCCCATTTCCAAGAAGTGAAGAGAATGGACCAGAAGAAGGACAAGATAAGAGTGTTGAAACATGGTATGCATACAGTGAAGAATCAATAGTTCAACCTTTTGGAGGTAATGAGGAGAATGACAATGGTCCACTAAATGAAGAAGAGTCTACAACTGAAGAGGTTCAAGCATTCCATCATGTGCCAACTCAGTATTCGTAAGTGGAGGAAAATCTGATAAAGGAGGAAGCGTTGAAAGCAACAAGGATAAATTTTTGGTTAGCTCTGAAGACAACTGTTCTACGATGACTGCAGAGAAAATAGGAGAATGCTTGGTAGAAGAACTCAAGAAAGTCAAAGTAAGTCTCCCTGCTCATGAGTTGTTAAGGGATCCTGCAATCAGGGGTGCAGTACTAAGGTCTCTTGAAAGAGATATGCTTTCTAAACAAAAGGGTTCTTCAAGCCATGTTGATACAAATACTTTAAAGGAGGTCCTCCTATCTGAAACAAGCTTGGGAAATTATGTACTGACAGTTGACCCTCAAGGATGGGAGGCTGAGGAAATCCTCATGTTACATGACATTCCTATTCATAAATTCGACAGTGCTGAAGCATCGATAGAATCAACAAAAAAGGTGGAGGAGCAAGCATGGTGGTCATATTATACAAAGAATGTGCATCAAACTACGAAGAATGAGTTTCCAATAAAATAATTTCAACAAGCTACTGGTGAATGTCTAGTAGAAGAGTCAATTGGCATTAGATCTGAGAAAGTCATAGCAATAAACACTGAGGCAGCCTTGGAGGAGGTTGAGCTTTCGGATGAGGAGCCTCAAAAATTTTCCAATGAATGTCCCATGAAGAAAACTATAGGATTTGATATTGTTGATAAAGAAGCTAAGGTTCCTGAGGGTTACAGTTACAAACTTGAACCATTGCCAATAAAATAATTCAAGGAGTTTTCTTGTTCATCCAATTCTATTTTTTCTCTATCTGTTGGTGGACTAAATATTGAAAATTCACATATTTTATGTATTAAGGATGAGATAGCTGATGTGATTCATACAGATGTGCAGGAAAATCTGAATGATGCTCAGAACAACACTGCTGTAGTCATATTTGATGGGCTTAACCACATTGCAGTATGTGAAGGCATGCTTAAAGATCAATCTGTGAGGCCTCTTGATGAACATCATGATGGGGAAGTCACTATACATGATGGGGTTTCTGTGTTTTCATCATTGACCCTTCACAAAGACATTCAAACAGGTGAAAAGTTCCATGTTTACACTTCTGAAACTGTTCAATCTAATTTTTACCAGGAATTATTCAGTGGTGACTCTAATTCTATTTCGCATGTTTCGAATGCAAGAGGTATATTTCATCATCAGTCAAGAAAACCTGAAGACATATACATCAACTCTTCACAAGTACAGGGTGATGAACACAATGTTCAGTCCACAACAGTACAAAATCAGGTTGGTTCTCTCCTTGCTGAAAATTCTAAATCTTATCAATTTGATTATGGAGGTTTAGGGAAGACAACTTGCATATGGATTGATCGTGGTTTCAATGAGTTGCCTCAATTTTTGATTATTCCTATCAATAAGGTTAAGTTTGAATGCTCCAATTTGGTGATTTACTTTACTGAGTATAAGGATAAGTTTGCATTCTTAAGGACTGTTACTTTCACCTTATTGCTTGTCCATGCATTGAAAATTCAAAAATATGTAAGTCTTAGTTTATCATGTTCGGTCATGATTTTGAATAAATGCAGCTTGCTCTGCTTTCTTTAGGTTTTCTTTTCTGCTTTTGCTTTCTTTAGATTAGATTGCATTAGTTTAGGTTTGATTAGTTTGTTTTCTTTTCCTGGATTTTGGTTTGTTTTTGTCTTAGTTAGTTTAGGTTTGCTTTCGGTTTCAGTTTGGTTGTTGCTTTGCTTCTTTGGCTTGGGTTTTTCTGTTTTCCGGTTGGGGAAGTGTCTTTCCTGCACAATAATTATTCATTATCTGGGACTATTCTAGGTATTTCATTGATGGACTTTAATCATGTTCCTTGAATGGATGGTCGAGATCTTTTGTTAGTGTCAAGCAGTCTGAATGTTTGATCTAAAGAAGATGGGTCATTGGTTTGATTTGAACTTGAAGAATTCTGAAATCCTATATCTTTCATACATCTTAAGAATCCTGAGGTTGCTCTGGGATCTTTGTGAGGTCATGTTAGGTGAAAAATCCTATTTCTACTTCAGTGCCACTGTGGTTCTCAGCCCTGAGTGTGAACTTCATTGTTCATAGGTTGAAAAGAAAAGAATATCAGAAAAGAAAGGAAAAGAGAAAATATTGAAAATCAAAAGAATGGATTCAATTTATCAGGAGTATCCAAATATCTCTACCGAGGCTATGGAAGCCTGGCTAGCAGTAGAGTTATGTTTGGGAGAATAAGCGATAACCTCGTCGGGGCTATGGATGCCTAACTAGCAGTGAGGCTCTATCCAGGCTGCTTTTGGAGTTAGAATCTTTACATAGCCTAACTTGACTGAGCTTGGTTTTTGCAGAAGCTCAAGGAGGGAAATGAACTGACTTGCACACACTCAGATTTTCAGTTTATGGAAGGTTCAGTCTACCTTTGATTCTGATTTTCTTTAGTCTTGCATTTTTTATTTGTTTTCCTAATTTGGAGATCGAAACCAGAGATTCTGGGTTCCTGATTCTTGTTCGTCATCAAAATGCTCTGGAGCATTTTCCTAGTCGAGTCTCCATTTGTTGTGCATTTTCATACACACGCCCCACTAAAAGTAGGGACCCTCTTTTTCTCTCATTTTTGATGCTTTAGCCCTTGGATTTTGAGGTTTTGTTTCCTTAGCACATGTTTGAATGATTATCTTATTCGTGCATATGCCCCCCTTCTGGGAAGCACTTTGAAAATCTAATGTTCTAAGCTCATTTCAAGTTTTTCACTACTCTCGGGATTTTCCACTTCTTCCGGATTTCCCTGGATGCTCTGAAAACCTAGCAGCTGTTGTTTTGCACTATTTTTCAGAGATTTCGTGCCTTCACAGAATTTAGCATGGATCGGATTTTCCCGACATTTGGTCTCCTTGTCGAATTCCTAGATTGGGGTTTTGGTCTATCATTTTTATGAATGTTGATCATGGCCAATCATTGTATTCTCCTGTTGATTGATGAGTTCAATGGTGCCTGACATTCTCATGATTGCATTTTCGAGCTCAATCCTGTGTGCATGGTTGTTTTCTTTTTGGTTGATTTTGGGGTTTTTCAAGCTTGTGTGATTGTCGGCCCTGATTGAGTTTGTGAGCTTGTTTTTTATTTCATTTAAGTCAAATGCACCTATGTCTCCTTTGAATAACCCATCCTTGGGCTTAATAGGGGTGGCAATCGAAATCTGGGCTAACTCCCCTACAGTCATGGTGAAATTTTAGGGTTTCAGAATTAGGGCATCACCATTTCCTCTTGATTTTACCTTTGGATGAGCCTCGAATTTAATGATGATATGTAGGAGGTTCAAATCGAGTTGGTTACGAACCCAGGTTCCACAAATTTAGGATCATTCGATCAATTTGAGTGAATTCATGTGAGAACGTCGACATTCAAGTTTTCCTTCAGTTTCAGGATTTTCCTTCGCTGGTGGATTTCCCTGATTTTCCTTGTCCTTTGCGTTTTCCTGAAATATGCAGTGATCTAGAGTTTTTCTTGCTTCACGGATTTCCGCTCCCTCTGGATTTTCCTGAAGTTTCCGCTGTCTCTTCATTTTCTAGAACTTGTAAATTGTTGTTGTTTTCACAGATTTCCGTCTTGGGCAAAATTCTCTGAAACTTTGTTGAAATGAAGGATTAAGAGATAGCATGAATTATTAGCTACTGATTGTGCATCATGTGATTAATCT
Organism: Sequoia sempervirens; assembly: GCA_007258455.2. Taxonomy (NCBI): domain Eukaryota; kingdom Viridiplantae; phylum Streptophyta; class Pinopsida; order Cupressales; family Cupressaceae; genus Sequoia; species Sequoia sempervirens. The sequence goes on from VDFB02000017.1 coordinate 170,914,871, forward strand.
GAGAAATATTAAGATCCTTCATTTTGTTTCTTATCTAATTGTGATTGACTAAATGATTATTGTGTACTTGTTATGCTTATTTCGCCAGAATCCACCTAGTTGGGAATTTTTTGAAATTCCTCTCTGGCCTGGATTCCACGAAGGGGTGAAAATCCCAAACTGTGAAGAAAGTGCGTTAACAATATTTTAGGGTTGATTTTGATCTTTGCTTGGATTTATTTGAATGATGAATATATTATTGCTGATGGGCTAATTATGATCCTCATGTTATAATGGATATTATTGATGGTGGTTTTGATGAGTGTAGACTAAATTTAGCAGGGTTGTCAAGGAATTGATGGAGGAGATTAATTCAATTGAAGGAGGGTTTAAAGCATTTATTACTTCACCTGTGGCCAACCTGGAGGGAATTTTTCTTAAGATGCCAGATAAATTGGATCAAGACAAGGACGAAGGGGCTAGTTAATGATCAATTGCATTGGGAGTTGTGCTTCCTATTTATCTTCGACCTTTTCTACCTGGCCTTTTCTGTCCTTCACATGCATTGGATCGAGTTACATTGTAAATCCCAGGCCGACCTGGATGAGTCCCAAGAATTTAATGTTAATTCATTTTGTTCTGAACTTCTTGGGTCAACCTTGTTTTGTGGTTGTTTTTATTGTAAATTCTAATTAGGTTGACATATCTTGGGGGTGTAGACACCTAAAAATGACCTAGGCCTGCAAGCTTCATTTTTACCACTTTCGTCCTAGCATAATTATGACATTTAATTATGTCCTTGGTCCACATTTGACTATTGATTAAATAATTCATAATTATTTAATTAATTCATGTCTTTGTATTCTTCATGATTATTAAATAAATAAATTTTATTTTTATTTATTAAATCGTCATTAATCTAAGTCTTCCTTAATTAAATAAAATTTCTTAATTTATTTGGTATCCTTTGTCATATATTTCTTCTTGATTATTAAATAAATAAGTTTTTATTTATTTATTTAATATGTCACTAATTGTCATAATTAAATGAATTGATTAATTTATTTAATTAATTAATCTTATCCGCTAAATTAAATAATTATCTTTAATTATTTAATTGTCAAAATAATATTCCTCTCATTTTAAATAAATGAAATATTTAAAATGTCATCACCTTAACTATCAGGTCCATTTTGGTAAATAATCTGAAAAAGATTATTTATTTGTCTCATAAAATCCATAATTTGAATTAATTTAATTCAAATTAGTAACTAATCTTCAAAAAATCAAGTAATCGGGCAGATTCTTGATTTTCCAAATCTGATCATCGGGCAGATTCTTGATTTTCCAAATCTGATCTTCAGTTCAAATCTTATCTTCTTGATTTTTTGAATCTCACAAATCAGGCAATCTTATCTTCTTGATTTTTCAAAAATCTTTATTTCTTTAATTAATTTCCTCATTTATTCTCCAATGTCGATTCGATTATTTGAGACATTTTCTTGACCGTCTGATTAATGAATTTTCCCTAACCCTAATTAGGGATTCTCAGGTTTAATCTGGACCTCTCATTCTAGGTTCTCATCATCAATTAATCTCGCCCGTCCTTTTGAAATGGCATTTTCTATAAAATGCCATTTTCCTCTAACTTTTCGAGGACACACAGACATGCTGACATTTTATACACTTTCACACTTGCATTCTTATATTTATCAGAGCATTTAGTATAGTCATTTGATCAAGTCTTGGCATTTTTTTAAGCATAGACATTGACAATTATAGTAATAGGCATAGGCATTTAGACATAGCATAAATCCTTCAAACGTTGGTGTAGGACTTAGGCATTTGCAGATTGCTCGTGCATCCAATATGAGGGCAACATCATCCAGCAAGTAAGAAGGTATTACGAAAGGGAATCATGGAGGTATCAGCAATCAGGTATAATTTTTCTGTGTTTTACTTCCTTTGTGTTTCGTAAGATCTTTGGGTTTCATTGTCATTTATTGTTTGTTGCGAACACTCCTAATCAAACCTAAAAGAAATCCCTTGATTACAGGGGGTTTCTATAAATATGGCATTTTTCCTCATTTGTAAGGGCAAGATAGTTTTTGGGCTTAGAAGCAATTACGGTAGTAAAGTAAGAATTAGGGTTAGAATTTAGTCGATTTTGGAGCAATTGTTGTAACACAGAACATTAGAATTGTTGTTGATATTGAATGATTCAATACAATTGAAGACATTGTGATTTTTGGTGATCTCTTTGTGTTGAATTATCTTGCATGGTTCTTGTTGTTCCATATTTTGAACTTGCTCAAGGTTATTTGATACATGTTAGATTGTAGAGTTAGATCTGATTCAATGGTGTTTATGGTTTGATGGTTGAAGTGTTTGCAGCAATCCCTAGTCCATACTTTTTTGCAGCTAGCTAATTGTTAATTCCTTTGCAAAGCTAGCCTGTACTTTAATATTCATTGTGCTTAGTTCAATTGTGAATGCTTATTCATTTGAATTGCAACATGGTTAGTTTGGATGAGTTTTCATGATCTAAAAATCTTTAATGCCTTAGAAGATTGCCCTATTTCTATAAGATTGCAGATTTATCTAGGTTAAGTAGGAATTAGTTTATGAGGGATTGGTCCATTTCAAATATTTCATCATTTGCATTGTTAATCTTAGGAATAGTTTCAAACTTAGGGTCTCTCTTAAACCCTTATCTCTTGTTATTTCTTTATCAGTTGGGTTAGATTTAGGATTGAAGTATCATCATATTGCTAGATCTGATAAATTAAGGATTCAATATTTGCTTGTAGTAAGGTCCCTTTGTGATTACCAGCATTTTCACATTTATCACTGAGTTGTTTATGCATTGTCAAGACTTGACATTAGAGACCTTAGGGTTATCTCTTGAGGCTTGCTGATAGAGATTTACCTTTTAAGAGAGATAGGATACTTCTATCTTGTCTGAGTTGTTGTTGTGCAAAAAACATCATCAACAGATATGCTTCGTCCTAGCATGGAAAGTGAGATTTTTTGCCAAACAAATAGCACTCTAACTATCACAACAAATAGTAATTTTCCCTACATTAAACCCAACATTAGAACACAAACGTCTAATCCAAATGGCTTCCTTATAGGCGTGCATTGCTGCCATATACTCTACCTCAGTAGTAGATAAAGCGACTACAGCCTGTCTCTTGCTCATCCAACTAATTGCACCACCGAATAACATGAAGATGTATCCACTAGTGGACATTCTGCTAACAATATCCCTTGCCCAATCAAAATCCACATACCTATGAATGTTAATATATCTCTATCATCCAACCAAGTTTCCATGATAATACAAAGCATACTCTGAAGTACCCTTTAAATACCTCAAAAATATTTTCACAACCTAGATTAGCCATAAACCGACTAAGTACTCCCATTGCTCGGGAAATGTCTGGCCTGGTACAAACCATTATGTACATTAAATTTCCACTGCACTTTCATATGGCACCCTGGTCATGTCCTCATCTCAGTAGGAGACTTTGGGCAATCTTCCATAGATAGCTTTGTTCCCTACAACACTAGAACAACTAACTGCTTGCAATCTGTCATACTAAATCTCTCAAGGACATAATTAATATACTCGCTCTAGCTGAGCCAAAGTTTTCTACTTCCCCTATCCCTTATGATTTCCATACCCAGAATATACCTTGCTGCACCTAAATCTTTCATTTCAAACTGTGCTGACAACTGAGATTTTAAATCAAAAATCATACCCTTACTATTCCCAAAGAATAACATATCATCCACATATAGGGCAATAATAAGTAAACGATCATTTTTTTAGTTTTTTAGTACACATAATGATCTGATTTTGACCTCACAAATCCCAATGACAACACAAAAGTGTTAAACTTTTGGTACCACATTCTAGGTGATTTCTTTAAACCATACAAAGATTTTTTTAACTTGCAAACCAAAATTTCTTTACCTTTTTCAACGAAGTGCTCAAGCTGGGACATATAAATTTCTTCTTCCAAATCTCCATGAAGAAACGTTGTCTTCACATCAATCTGATCAATCTCCAAGTCATACACAACTGCAAGTGACAATAGAAATCTGATAGATGTCGGCTTAGCTACAGGAGAAAATATTTCTCCATAATCAATTTGCTCCACCTAGGAATAACCTTTCGTGACCAACCTAGCTTTGTACCTCTCAACACTTCCATCTAGACCAATCTTCTTCTTGAATACTTATTTGTAGCCAATAGGTTTTCGACCTTTAGGAAAATGTACCAAATCCCATGTTTCATTCTTTTTCAATGATGTGATTTCCTCATTCATAGCTTCCAACCAAGAATCTGAATCAAACATATTATTAGCCTCCTTTACAGTCCTAGGCTCATTAGTGCTAGTAATCAAAGCATAGGAACAACTTTTATCCAACATGGAAAATCTATACCTATCAGGTTGTTGCTTCTCACGTGTAGACCTCCTCACAAGTTGAGGTTGAGGTTGTGGTTCTTCTTCCTATTTAGAACTCTCAAAGCTGCTAGAGCTATCCTCAGTTTCAGGTACACTTTGGATTCATAGTTCCTCTTTATTTGGTGTTAGAGAAATTTCAAATACTTCATCCTTCTTTTCTTTTTCTTCTATCTCTGACTGTAGATCAACTGTAGAAGGTTTCAACTCACAAAATATTACACTTTTGTTTTACAAAACCTTCTCAGTTACATGATTCCAAAGCTTAAATCCTTTCATGCCAATGCCATAGCCAATGAAGATACATTTGACAACATTGTTCTCCAACTTAGATCTTTTCTTATTCGACACATACACATTTTCCTCATAGCCAAAGACACGAATATGTCTCAGAGAGGGATTCTTACTAGACCACGCTTCCAAAGGTGTTTTTTCAACAAGAATCAAACTAGGTGAATGATTAATCAAGTAACATGTTGTAGCCACAGCCTCAGCCCAGGACTTCTACTCTAGACCAACACTGCTCAACATACTTCTTGCTCTTTCCATTAGCGTTTTGTTCAACCTCTCAACAACTCCATTCTTTTGTGGAGTATAAGGCATAGTTTTATTCCTTTTAATCTCATTTTTTTTGCAATACCTTTCAAAATATGTAGAAAAAAATTTACCTCCATTATCCATCCTTAAGAATTTAATTTTTCTTCCAGTTTTATTTTCTACCAAGTTTTTAAACTTTTTAAACCAACTGAACACTTTTGATTTACTTTTAAGAAAATACACAAATTCGCTTCTCGAATAATCATCAATAAAAGAGACATAATATTTAGACTTTGATAATGAAGGAACATTCACTAGACCAAATACATTAGAGTGAACATAATCCAGTATACTAGAAGACTTATAAGGACTTGAATAAAATGAGACACAGTGTTGCTTTCCATAAATGCAATGTTTTCAAAAATTGAACTCAAGGTTACAATCAACAAGCCCTTCTACTAGGTTTTATTTTTCAAGGATTTTAAGCCCTTTTCTCCTATGTGACCGAGTCTATGATTCCATAGCATGGTTTTCTCTATTGGGATTTTCACCTCCAAAGAGTTTTCACCTAGAGGAACATTTTCCTCCTTCCCTACATGAGCAACTTTATCTGACTTTACAAAGATGTTGTTACATTGAACAACACGTGCATCCAGCTTGTACAGAGTGCCTATGCATGCACCCTTAGCCAACACCATTGAACCTCCTGTCATTTTGTAGCCTCCACTTGAGAAAGAAACTTGCACACCAACATCATTCAGCTTACTAACAAAAATAATATTATGAGCCAAACCTAGTATTTGCATTACACCATCAATTCCTTTGATTCTTCCATCAAGAAATTTGATTCTGACTCTTCCATGGCCAACAATTTCAAGAGATGAATCACTTTCCAGGTACACCTTACCACCAACATACTTTTCATACTTTGTGAACCAATATTTGTGAGATGTCATGTGAAAAGATGCTCCCGAGTTAATCAACTAGACATCATCTGATGCTTGAGTCACCAAGGCTACAATGAAGGCATCTACATCACTCTGAGAAGAATCATTGTCAGAAGAGTTATTGTTTTTCTTCCTCTTTTTCTCCTCTTTATAATCCTTCCAAATATGACCAGTCTAACCACAATTTCAACATTTCACCTTGGACTTCTTGCCAGGAGACTTTGATCTCCCTTCAGATTTGGATTTAGACTTCTTATCTTTCTTCTTGCTTCTCTCCTTTGATCTACCATGAACAACGAGGGCCTCCTTGGCCATCTCAAAAGATTTCCTCCACATTTCTTTTGACTACAGTGAAGCAACCACATCTTTTTTCTTGAAAGTAGTTGTTTTACTTCCAATATTAATCACCAGATGATCCCATGTGTTAGGTAAGGAACATAAAAAAAGCATACATCGATCCTCCTCCTCTATCTTCACACCCATAAAGGCCAACTAAGAAACAATCATGTTAAATGAATTTAGATGGTCTACTATGGATGCTCCTTCTTCCATCTTCAAGGAGTATAACTTCTTCCTCAAGAATAACCTGTTCACCAAAGACTTTCCCTAATAGATATCACCAAGTTTCTTCCATAAAGAGCATGCAGTCTTCTCGTCATGGACATTCAGGAGAACAAAGTCTACCAGAGAGAGCCTTATCAACCCTTTGGCTTTTCTATCTACGAGATCCCAATATTCTTGTTTCATACATGAGGGTTTAGTTCAAGACACAAAAATCTAGAGATCTATATTCACCAAGAGGTCTTTCATTTTGAGTTTCCACAGCTCAAAATTGCCACCATTGAACTTTTTAATTTCTAATCTTCTTAATGTGCTTGCCATCTCAATATGTAACCAAGACAGTCAGTTTTCTTTGCAAGACTCCCACTGGACATAATAGGAAAAAAAACTAGCCCTACCCACAAGGATAACACAACTAGTCAGGATCTGATACCACTTGTAAGGAAAGCTCAGTGCGGAAACGCCTTCCAAATGCAAAATTCTCAGGAAAGAAGTGCAAAAAATTCTTTAATTCAAGTTACAATCATTAAGATGCACAACATAACAAAAGAATAGATAATTTAAAAAACACACAGAATTGAACACCAATTTTACGTAGGAAAACCCTTATGGGAGAAAAACCCACACACCAAGTAAATCCACTTTGTATTACAATAAATATATTACATACAAAGTTACAAAACTTCACTTCCAGGTGTTAATTCATAGTAGTATACATTTCCCTAATCAACCTTGTACAAAAAAAATATGATTACAATTATTCTCTCACACTGTTACAATGCTCATATAGCATACAATGTAGAACATCACTGAATTGATCAAACACTGCTTCATTGTAGAGTGTCACTATGTATACCATTCACCCATCATCACTTCAGTTCCAGAGAACCAACTGATACAGTTCCCAACAGTCTTTTCAACTTCTATAGGTAACTGACATTAACCATGTCGGGCCATCGAAGAGACTCCCTTCATTTTCTCTTTGATAACATCAAGTCTCTCTGGTGTCTAATTCATTTTCCAAGTAATCATCATTTAATCATCAACAGTCAGAAACCAACCATCGCTCCCTAGCCTAGCACCGGTTGGGTCTCACCACGATGTTCTTCACAATTTACCGAGTCAACCTCATCGTCATATCAAGGAGACACCAATTCGTCTCCCTTTGACATAGGAAAGCCCCTTCAATGATGCTTATCAGCTTGTCCCATGTGGTACCCACCTCCATTGGCTTGTCTTTGTGGTCGGTAAGTCGTAGGTTTCCAAAACTTCATAACTCCCAACTTGTGGTTCTAAAGTTCTAATCCTCCACGATCTCACAACATTGCCACAGCTATCAGACCATCGAGGAGACTCAAGGAAGAGTCACTCTAATAAGGCTAAGTCTCTCTAATTGGATTCCTTTACATGCTCCATCGGGCCATTGAAGAGACTCAATATAGAGTCCCTTCGATGAAGTTGAGTCCCACCAATGAAGACCAAGACAAAGCTTTGGTCTATCAGGGAGACAACTTAGAAGGTCTTGTCGAAGCGACCAACTGTCGCCGATAGAAAATAACACCAAAACCTTGAAGGTTTATTCGGCCATCGAAGAGACTATGAATAAGGTCCCTTCGATAATGTACTGTTAGATTGATAAAGAGGAAAACACAACTGCTGCAAGAAGATGATCATGCCAGTAAATCTGAGGCACATTTCCAACAAAGGGGAATTAGGATTCCTCCTCCTATTTCACTTATGTTTCATTAAAGGAAACCAAGATCCCTCAACCAATTGGCTTGATTAAGGGAGAGGTTGGATGGTTAATATTTTGGATGGTTTCCTTGGGTCTGATTAAGGACAAAATGGGGTTCACCACCAATCAAAGGCTTGGAAAGAAGAAGATGCAAATGATATGCAAATCTAGCTATGAATCCTAGAAAATTAAGAGCATGAAATCAGACTGATAATAGAGGATGAAACAAAAATGTACTTGGAAGAAAGATGTGGTAAAAAAAGCTTTGAAAGCTTGAAATTTTAACTTTGGATGCTCACTAGGACTCATACGCTAGACTAGATGATTTAGTCCCAGACTAGGGTTTCTGGGTAGGAACTGGAATCTCTTAGTGACTGATCTAGATCTTTTGAAAACTAGAAAAAGGGTTGTACTAGGACTCATACGCCCAAGGTGGTGATTTAGTCCCAGTATTAGGGTTTGGCTAAAACTCTAGTATCCTCTAGTGATCTGTTGTAGCTTCTCTCTTGCCAGATCTCTGAGTCTGAAAGCTTGAATTATGCTTTGTAGATGACCTTCCATGAAGGTGACAACCTTGTAAAAACTTTCTTCAATATTCCAACTTTGTCTTCAAAGTATATTCAATCCTAAAGCACCTAGATCTGCAATCACACATGAAGAGGGAGAAAAGTGTTGTTTTGTTAGTGGATCTAGGGTTTTTCCTTGGTCAAACCCCGTTTTGGTAATCAAACCTTGATGAGAAATGAAATATGAGTGAAATGATACATGAAACATAAGATTAAACAATAGAACCTTGTTTGGAATCTTGTAGATCTACGAAAAAGCATGAAGTGGCCTCAATAGATGTAGATCTTGATCATGACTCTTGATGAAAGATAATGCCTTTGAATACTTGAATTGATCTTAAACAATACATCACAATATTAGATCAAAACCACATGCATGATGCATCAAGCCTTTGACATGATAATGGATCTTGATTGCTGCAATAATATTCTACAAATATTCCTTTGGATGCTTTTGAATGCTCTTGAATGTTCCCTTGATCATAATTTTGCTATACTGCTTGAATACTTGAAAGATTAGGTGAAATTATGTGAAATAAGCTTGTATTTATACTTGTTTATTGCAAATTTCTTGAATTACAACACTACAATCCAACATCAGATCTAAGACAGTAAAATCTAACCAAGAATTTGATTTAAATTAGGTCCAATTTAAAGAGGGACTCATACACTGATTGTGGCATATGAGTCCCAGTGGCTAAATCCTAGGATATAGATTTCTATAAGTGTCTTGTTTAATGTGCAATTTGAAATCAGGTCCAGAGACTTAGGTGGGACTCATATTCCCAAGGTGGAATATAAGTCCCAGATCACCAGATCAAGGACACATGACCCAAAACCTTGAATTATGATTGGTTATTTGGTAAGTGTCAGGATTATCCATGGAAAGATGCAATTATCTAGGCTTATGGATGCAAAATAGGACCAATTAAGGTATAATTAGGCCCAATTAATCAATAAAGCCCTAGATTAGTGTCAAATTTTTAAGATACACTTTACAATACCCTAAATAAGGCACGTTTAAGTCCATTTTATTATTAATTATTCATTTCTAAAATAAGTATGAAAAATGGTTTTTTTTTCAACACTACATTTAGCCCCTACTTTAGTGAGGGAAGGAACTTTCTTCAAACTCACACTAAAGTAGACATTCAAGAGGGGTCCAAGTGTACCAATGTGGATGGTATAGGATAACAAAGATAAAGGGAGGTGGACAAGCCCCTAGGATCCAAGATCCTACCTCAAACCAACATAAGAAAAAAGGGACACACACAAGGTGTATGATATGCAACATCAAGATACACAAACATGCAATTTCAAAGACATAAACATGAAATAAAAAGAAAGAAAAGGTGGATCAAGCTTTGATTGTTTGTCCAAGATGATGTGGTTTAGATCTAAGCTATTTTTCTAAAAAAACACACTCACTCTAAGGAAACAAAACTTTAGGTTGTCTATTGGGTGAGTATCCAAAAAGGGTGGCTTAGAGTGAAAGTCATGCCTCTATACCGGCTTCTCACTATACAATGAGAAATTCATGCTCACATTTAGGTTTCACATCATACTAACCATACCAAATCTATCCCTCTGATAACTTCAATAGGGCACCAAAAAAAATGAACAATAGGATTCATGAGGCAAGAAAAACTTCATATGCTTGACACCCATGAACAAATAGGATGTATCCATAGGCAAGCAAAGTGTGCTATGCAAGGTGGCCATATAATGGTTATTGTAAGTGAAAAATATTGTAAGGTGCATTTAAAGGGATTTTGTTTAGTTCATGTAAGGTATCTTCTTAGGGAACATTGTGCCTAATGTCTCCAAGAGAGAAAAAATCAAAGAAATGTCACACTCTCGGACGAAATCAAACCCAATGACACCATCAAGAAAAGGACGCATCACAAGAATAAAGAAAAATAACATAGTGAAACATGAGTGTTGATGTATAACCATTGTTGTGAGAAATTTCTTTAAAGTAGAAGAATACATGAGAGCTTATTCAGAAAGACCTATGTCAAGTCATATGTTCCCAAATGAAACTACATCATGAATAAGGGGTTTCCCCCAAAATGTAGCTACTAAAGATAACTCCGTACATCACATGTGAGGAAAATTAAGGCATGTCGTCCAAATCCCAAGCTTTCTCTTACATGTACATGGAAGGTGGTCAACTGGCCAAAAGGAACAACAAAAAGTATCATACGAGGACAAGGATACCTAACCCCTTGCCCCCACTTAGTGCAACAAAAGGATGAGCTGAGAGGATTGATGAGAAACTTGAAAATTAGTATCAATTAAAGGAACTAGGTGTGTCAACACAAGGAAGAGCACCATAATCCTTAAGATGTTGAATTTTTTTATTCAAAGCCTTACATTCATTAGTAGAATGACCATGAACTCTATGATATGCACAAAATGAACTCATGTAGTAAAATTTATTTCGTGTTCTTGGAGGAAGAGCTATCAAAAAATCTTGGAGGAGTCTTGAAAAGATACTCTCTTGATCAATAGTAGAAGATGTTCCTTAATTTTGTGATAAATATATCTCTTGTTTAGTGCTAGGTGTCATACTTACATAAGGCTCTTTAGATGGTGATATTTTGTATGCTTCTTTAAAGGAAGGTGTGAAATTTAATGAACTCCAATCATTAGCATTTTGCATGATGACATTGATATTAAGTGAAGATTTATTTGTTTCTTTCATTTCTTTCAAAGGTAAAAACCCACTAGTGACTATTAGTTTAGGATGCACTAATGCTAAAGTTGGCTTAGAATAATCTTTTGTAAGAGTGTTGATATTAAGTGAAGGCTTGTTTGTTTCTTTTGAGGGACAATAACCAAGACCACTAGTCTTTTCTTGCATATTAGGCTACATATAGGGACATAGATACCTTGTTCTCTAGCACCACATCCTTTTCCACTGTATCCAAGTTGTTTCATAAGTTCATAACCTTCTCCATAAATATTTTTCATTTCTTTGGAGTCGGTGGTTGTTCATAATCAGCTTCATCAAAGTTTCTTGTATAATTTTCTTCTTCTTCTAAAGTGGTTGAGGTGGATGCTTTTAAAGGGTCTTCTGAATTTTGTTTGACATTACCACTTTTTCTTGTTGGAAAATTTTGTCATTGATGTCAAAAGGAGATGGTGAAATCTGGTCATTGATGTCAATCATAAGTGTAATAAGGCTAGTTTCAATCATGCAAATGTAAAGAAAACTTAGTCATGGAAAATCTGATTAAAGTGTTATATTTCTTTGTTGACTTGCTATGACTGGTCAAAGGTTACCTTAAGTTATAACTTCTGTCGTTGAGGTCATCAGGTTGATTGGTCCCTCTTCCTAGCACTTTAAGGTTATACATCTCTAGAAAATCGAGGAGACAATTCAATGTTGATAGGATTCTCTTCGAAGTACTGATAAACGACATCGTAGTGACGGTGTGTTTTTCAGAGAGAGAAGGTGTTATGTCTCTTCGAAACAGTGACATAGAAAGCATGTTAAGTTTCATCAGTGTGACAGATACTTTTCGGTGGGACTTGTCTTGAAGTCTCTTCGACGACCCAATGATCATTTTATCGGTGAGACACCAGTATATTGGTAGGAGTTTGGAAGGACTCTCTTTGATGGAGCGATAAGGAGTAAGGAGAGCTTTATCAGCGTGAGTGAATGGTTTCAGTGGGACCTATGATACTATCTCCCTGACTTAGCGATGTGAAGGTGTTGATTGTTGTGGGACCCAGTCATAATGACATTGCTGAAAATAATGATGAAGCAGACACATGGCATGACGAGGTTGGGAAAATGGTAATCCACATCCTTGTTGTGGATTATGGAGTAGTGACAAGGTGATGATAATCTTCATTGAGCAGACAAAGTTATATTTCTAAGACTATGAAGTTTTTCTCTACAATATGGTGATGGGTGAGTGTAATGCCGATGGTAGGACCTGGTAAGGTAAGGATGACGTGCATATGGAAGGCGAATGGAATGTTGACATATAGAAATCTATTATACGATGATTTTGCATCCTTTTTGAAAAATCATTATTGAGTCAAACATTGTAATCGAAAATAGTGGTTCAAGGAAATTTACTATGTAACCCTAGTCGATGAGCAAAAGTAAAACGACACAAGGGCATGATTTCATGGTGAGAGAAGACACAGATGTTGGAATAATTAGATAACATAATGGATGTAACTACAAATCAAAAATTGATCCAATGGTAAAATGAATGGCATAGATTCTCACAATGAACAAGGGTTGAGATCGATCCAAGGAAGTGGATGATCGAATATAATCTAGTGCACAGATTATCAGGTGAATATCCAGCAAGGATTTTTCTAATCTATTAGATGGTAGTTCTGATTCTAAGGAAAAGAGATAACATAGTTTGAATTTGAACTCACTACATAGGAAAATGGTGAAACAACATACAAACCCTAGAATCATCCCACCAAAAATTGAAATGTTTTATTGAATTCCAATTAGGGTTACAATGTGAGTGATGTTGCTTCTCAGTGAAGATAAAAATGGTTATAAATTAGTAGTTCAGTGATGTGAACCAATTGAGTGGATGGCCTGTGTGTGAAATAATATTATAATAAGTGGGTAAAGTGTGCTATTGTATAAGTGTGTCATGAACTAAATGCATATTTGAAGTTGTTTACAGTTGGGTGTGAGAGTGAAGAGAGAGAGATGTGTAATGTACTGAATTGATGCACTATAGGTTTTGTAGAACTAGTTTTATACATACTTGAAAGTATAAATCTTCAAAGGTTGTAGCCTCGTTTTACTGAGTTGTAGCTCAAATTAGGTGATTTTAGTCTCCTTGTATTTGTAGCATCCTTAAAGTTGTAGCTTCTAAATAGGGAGTTGAAGGTTCCTTAGATTTGGAGCTCTTAAAATTATAACTAAAATTATTTTCTGTTAAGGTTGGATTAGGATAGTAGATCCTAGTAGCATTTCTCAACATGGTTTTTCCCATCTTGGGTTTTCCACGTATATCTGGTGTTATGTATTGATCTCTTTTGTGCTTATGGTTAGTATCTTTGTTCACACTTCAATCTACACATCTAAGTTTAAGTTTGAATCTAAAAAAGGTTTTAAGGTCTAAATTTTTTAATATCTATTGACTCACCCCCTCTCAATAGATCATTAAATGTTCTAACAATTGGTATCAAAGCTCTAGGTTCCCTAGGAGAAGCTTAATCAACTCGGGTAGATCTTGGATAAGTGAACACAATGGAAAGTCAGGAAGGTTCATGCAATCCACCAAGATTCGATGGAAAAAACTATGCTAAGTGGAGCTCATTGATGAAAGGATAATTAGGATCTCTTGGACTTGATTTTTGGATGTCAATTAAGAAAAAATATACTGTCCATGCTAATCCTCCTACTAATGTTGTAGGAAAGAAGGATTATGAGAATAATGAGAAAGCTTGGTTCACCATAATAAAAAATTTGTTTGATTTAGTGCATAGAAAGGTTATGCATCATGAAACAACTTATGATGTCTAGGAAAAATTGAATAAGATCTATGAAGGAGACACCAAGGTGAAGTTGGAAAAGTTACAAGTGTTGAGAGCTAAATTTGAAAGTTTGCAGATGACTGAAGAAGAGAAAATTGCAGACTATCTTTTGAGGGTTGATGATATAGTGAATGCTATTAGAGGATATGGAGTGGAAGTTAGAGAAGATTTTGTCATTTTGAAAGTTTTGAGGTCTATGAAAACTAAATATGATCCCAAGATTTTTTCTATTGAAGAAGGAAGAGAAGTTGATAAACTCACTCTAGATGAGTTACATGGCATATTTACTGCTTATGAGATGACAATGTATGGTGTTGAATCTTCTAGGAGAGAATTTTCATTCAAATTTTTTGAAAAATAAAAGGATAAAATAGAGAAAAAGTATAAAGTTGTAGTTACTGCTTCAAATAATGAAGAAACTGATGAGGAAGAAGCAAACTTCATAAGAAGATTGAGGAGAGGATCCGGAAAATATAAAGGTAAGCTTCCCTTCAAGTGTTTTAATTGTGGTAGAATATATCATTTTGCTTCTAAGTGTCCATATGATAAAGAGGATATATCAAAAAGAAGAAAACGTTCTATCCTAAAAGGAAGAATTTTGGAAAGAAAAAGAAGAGCCTATGCATTCAAGAAGAAAGTGATGCATTTGATGCTAGTGATAGTTCAAATGATAATCAAGATAGTGCTCTAGTTATGGGAGAAGTTGAAAAAGAATTTTTCATGGCTAAAAAAATTAAGGATCAAAAGTATGCGCAAGATAATTCAGACTCACGTGAAGAAGAAGAGGAAGTAGTTGTTGATCTTGAGGGAGAACTAATTAGTGCTCTTGAAGATCTTGATTAGTTAAGAGATAAATATGATGATCTTAAGAAGGAAACCAAGAAACTAAAAAAAGAGTGCTTAAAAGGAGACTGAAAAATTAACCCAAGAACTAGAGGAATCAAATTAGTTGGTTGTAAATCTGAAACTTCAAGTTGAGGAAGCTAAAAGAGGTGAAGAAGTATTGAAGTCCAAACTAGAATATGAAATGGAGAGATGCTTGATGCTGGAAGTAGAAAGTCGCTTTAAGAAAAGAATTGGAGAAATCTAAGGAGGAGATCAATAAGGGCCTAAAATTAAAAGGTGGTAATGATATTCTCGATGAATTTTTGAGTACGCAAAATCCAGCCAATAAGGAGCAATCAGGCTTAGGACTTGAGAAAGGAAATAATTCATTTTTTAATTCCTTTGCAAAGCTCTATGAAAGATTTAGAACAAAAGAAAAATCAGTCCTCAGTGTTGAAAATTTTTAGAAAGGAGAAGCCTCTATATGACCAAATAGTGGCAAGACTCCATATGAACTATGGTTTGGAAGGCTTGCATCTGTCAAGCATTTTAAAGTGTTTGGTAGGAAATTCTATATCAAGAGTGAAGATGATAATTTGGGGAGTTTTGATTCAAGGTGTGATGAAGGGATATTTTTAGGATACTCTAATCAAATAAAATCCTACAAGTGTTATAATAAGAGTCTACACAAGATTGTGGAGAGTATAAATATCAAGGTAGATGAAAATACAGATCAAGGTAAATCTAGCAAAAATGACTTGGAAATTGAGTCAAAAGAAGATGGCATAGGTGCAAGTTGAAGAAGAAGAACAAGAAGAACATATTGAAGAAATGGTTGAACAAGCCCTTGCAAAATATGTGCAAAAAGATCATCCTGTAGACCAAATAATTGGTGACAAGAATGAAGGTGTGCAAACTAGAAGAAGACTTGCAAAAGACAAGAAACAAGTAAACTATGCTCTACTATCTCAGATTGAACCAAAAAGCTTTGATGAAGCTAGTAAGGATGAGAGTTGGATACAAGAAATGGAGAGGAACTCAATCAAATTGAAACGAATAAAAAATGGGAATTGGTTCCTATACCATCAAGGAAGAATGTAATTGGTACCAAATGGGTATTCAAAAATAAGTTGAATGAAGATGGAGTTGTGGTTAGAAAAAAATCAAGGTTAGTGTGCAAAGGATATGCACAACTAGAAAAGATTGATTTCGAAGAAACGTTTTCCCCTGATGCAAGATTAGAAGCAATAAAGATGTTTCTTGCATTCTCAGTCTACAAAGGAATTAAGGTATATCAAAGGATGTCAAATTTTCATTCTTGAATGGAAACCTAGAAGAGGAAGTATATATTGAACAACCAGAAGGTTTTTAGCTATCAAAGAATGATGCTTATGTTTACAGATTGAGAAAGAACGTTGTATGGTCTAAAGCAAGCCCCAAGGGCATGGTATTCAAGTTTGGATCAATATTTACAATAACAAGGATTCAAGAAGGGTTGTGTTGATACCAATTTATAACTTAAGTTTGAATGTAAACATATGATCATTTTTTTAGTGTATGTGGATGGTATTATATTTGGTGGTAGTAGTGATGTAATGTACAAAATATTTTCTACACACATGCAAGATGGTTTTGAAATTTCCATGCTAGGAGAACTTAGATTCTTTCTTGGATTTTAAATTGCTCAATCAAAAAAAGGGATATTCATATCTCAAACCAAGTATACAAAAGAAATGCTTAAGAAGTTTGGCATGGATGATTGTAGACTAGTCAATACTCCCATGATTACTGGCTGCAAGTTGAGAAAATCAAATGAGTCACCTAATGCAAATCATACTTTGTATAGATCAATGATTGGAAGTCTTCTATTTTTAACTGCATCTAGGCTAGATATAATGCAAGCAATTCATATGGGAGCAAGGTTTCAGGCTTCCCCAAAGGAATATCATGTCAATGTAGTGAAAAGGATTCTTAAATACATCAAAAGAACTAGTGATTATGGGTTGTGGTACTCCAAGTGCAAATATTTCTCATTGACAACATATACAGATGAAAATTGGGCAAGAAGTGTAGATGATAGGAAGAGTAATAGTGTTGGAGAATTCTTCTTGGGAAACAAACTAGTTTCCCGGATGAGCAAAAAGCAAGAGTCAGTCACTCTCTCTACTGCAGAAGTTGAATATGTTGTAGCAGCTACATGTTGTACAAAGGTTTTATGGATGAAGTAGACGTTAAAAGATATCAAGGTGGAATACAAAGATCCTATTTCTATTCTTTGTGATAATTCAAGTGCCATTAACATATCAAAGAATCTAGTGATGCACTCTAAAACTAAGAATATATCAATCAAGTATCACTTCATCAGACAGAAGGTTGCTAATAGGGAAGTCGACATGGAGTATGTTCCTACAAAGGAACAAGTAGCTAATATATTTACAAAGCCTCTTCCTACATAGCAGTTTGAATACTTGAGGCAAAATCTAGGAGTAGTCTCTCCCACATCATGTCACTAACCATAGTGATAGGGTTATATCTAGGGGGAACTTCATTGATTATTTATTTAACCTTGGTTAAGAATGGTGTGATCAAGTCAAGTAAAATTTTATTTTACAAATTTCTAATGACTTGATGGTTGTAGAGTTTATCCTCATGAGAGTGTACCCTTTTCCAATGATGTCAAAGGGGGATAAATGTGATGCAAATGCTTGTAATAGAAGCATGCTGAGAAGAGAAGAGATGTATGTCATAGGGGGAGGTGTTGTGTTGATGTATGGATAACCAAATTGGTGCAAAGATTCAATGATACCTGGATGAGCATTTAGAGTTTTTCCATCAATGCCAAAGGGAGATATTGTTGGAAATGTTGTCATTGATGTCAAAAGGAGATGGAAAAATGTGGTCATTGATGTCAATCATAAGTGTAATATGGGAAATGTTAATCATGCAAATGCAAAGAAAACTCAATCATGGTGGATCTGATTGAAGTGTTATATTTCTTTGTTGACTTGCTATGATCGGTTGTAGGTTACCTTAAGTGACAACTTATTTCATTGAAGTCATGAGGTTGACTAGCCCCATTGCCTAGTGCGTTAAGGTTATACATCTCTAGCAGATCGAGGAGAAAATTCAATGTCGACAAAAGTCAAGTAGGAGTCTCTTCGAAGTGCCGATAAATGAGATCGTAGTGACACTGTGTTTTCAGAGAGAGCAGGTATTATCTCTTCAACATAGCGACATAGAAAGCGTATTAAGTTTCATCAACATGACAGATACTTTTTAGTGGGACTTGTATTGAATTCTCTTCAACAACTCGATGATCATTTTATCGTTGAGACACTGGTATATCAATAGGAGTCTGGAAGGACTCTCTTCGATGGAGCGATAAGGAGTAAGGAGAGCTTTATCTGCATGAGTGAATGATTTTGATGGGACCTATGATACTATCTCCCTGAATTAGTGATGTGAAGGTGTTTTTTGTTGTGGGACTCAGTCATAATGATGTTGCTAAAAATAATGATGAAGCAGAAACATGGTATGATGAGATTGGGCGAACGATAATCCACATCCTTGTTGTGGATTACGGAGCAGTGACATGGTGATGATAATCTTCATCGAGCAGACAAAGTGATATCGCTAGGACTATGAAGTTTGTCTCTATGATATGGTGATGGGTGAGTGTAATGCCAATGGTAGGACCCAGTAAGGTAAGGATGACGTTCATATGGAAGGAAAATAGAACGTTGACATATGGAAATCTATTATTCAATGATTTTGAATCCTTGTTGTAAAATTAGTATTCAGTCAAATGTTGTAACCGATAATGGAAATTCAAGGAGATTTACTGTGTAACCCTAGTTGATAAACAAAAGTAAAATGACTCAATAAGGGAATGATTTCATGGTGTGAGAAGACACAGGTGCTAGCATGATTACATGTGCAATGGAAATAACTGCAAATCAAAATTGATACAATGGTAAAATGAATGGCACAAATTCTCACAATGAACAAGGGTTGAGATCGATCCAAGGAAGTGGATGATCGAATATAATTTGGTGCACAAATTATCAGCTGAATATCTAGCAAGGATTTTGCTAAGCTATTGGATGGTAATGTCAATTCTAAGGAAAGGAGAGACACACAGTTTGAATTTGAACTCACTACACAGGAAAATAGTGAAATGACATAAAAACCTAGAATTAACCCACCAAAAATTGAATTTTTTTATTGAATTCCAATTAGGGTTACAGTGTGAGTGATGTTGCTTCTTGGTGAAGATAGAAATGGTTATAAATTAGTAGTTCAGTAATGTGAACTAGTTGAGTGGATGGTCTATGTGTGAAATAATATTACAATCAGTGGGTGAAGTGTGCTACTGTATCAGTGTGTCATAAACTGAATGTATATTTGAAGTTGTTTATAGTTGGGTGTGAGAGTGAATAGAGAGAGAAGTGTAATGTACTGAATTGATGCACTATAGGTTTTGTAGAACCAATTTTATGCATACTTGAAAGTATAAATCTTCAAAGGTTGTAGCCTCATTGTACTGAGTTGTAGCTCAGATTAGGTGATTGTAGTCTCCTTCGAGTTGTAGCTCCTAAAACAAGGTGTTGTAGCATCCTTAAAGTTGTAGCTTCTAAACAGGGAGTTGAAGCTTCCTTAGAGTTGGAACTCTTAAAATAGTAACTAAACTTCTTTGCTTGTGAAGCTGGATTAGGATAGTAGATCCTAGTAGCATTTCTCATCGTGGTTTTTCCCATCTTGGGTTTTCCATGTATATATAGTGTTATGTGTTGATCTCTTTTGTGCTTATGGTTATTATATCTATTCACATTTCAATCTACACATCTGAGTTTAAGTTTGAATCTAAAAAAGGTTTTAAGGTCTAAAAGTTTTAATATCTACTAATTCACTCCCCTCAAAGTAGATCATTGTTTTCTAACATTTCTTTTCCCTTCTTAGAATCTTTTGTTATGATCTTGTATTCGCCCATGAATGTTATGAAATCTAAGGAACCCCAATCATCTTCTAGTAGCTTCATGACTTCATCAATATGTTTTTCTTTGTGTTTTTGTTGCACAAGTTCCACTTGTGTAGTTGGTGTTAATGTTTTCAGAGGACACTCCTTGTCTTTCTCAAGTTGTAAAATACTATAAGGATCAAGATCAGCTTCGAGTGTGTACACTTTGTTGTTATAGACATACTTCATTTTACGACGAAGAGTTGAAGGCATTGCTTGCATTTCATGAATCCATGGTCTACCTAAAAGAAGGTTATACGGAAGATCATGAGGTATAACATGGATCGAGGTTTGTAATGTGGCCTTTCCAACTATAATAGGTAATGTGATCACACCAAGCGATTGTTTTCCCATGTTATCAAACCCACTAATAGATAAAGAGGAAGGTTGTATTTGGCTTTTTTCTCTTGAATCTTGTCCAAAAAATATATGCTACACTTTTATCTTTATTCATGTCCTATTATATTGAGCTATTATCATGAAAGATTCATTTTGTTTTTACACTTCTAGTGAGGTTAACTTATCTTGATGGAAGGTAATGTCTAATTTTTTTGGTGTTATAGCTTGAATTTGGGCTGCCACACCATTTAATTAGATATTAGGGGGGGGGGACTTGTTTTAAGGCACTGTGAATCATGTTATGATAATGAGGGGAGGATTGAATAAGGTCCCATAATGATATCTTAGTGGGAGTATTCTTTAGTTTTTCAATAAGATCATAATCCTTTCCACTTTGTAAAGGAAAATGAGGACCAAGTAAGATAGGGTTAGGCAATGGGAGGGATTTTGAAGGTGTTTTTCTTGGTTGTGGATTATTTCTAGTGTTAAATGTATGAGCAATAGTGTTATAATTTGATTGTTGCGAAACATTATTCTTAGGTGGTTCGAGGATGAGGATGGGTTTGTTTTGATTTTGGGGTCATTTTGAGGGTGGCTAAAGAATTAGAGGATTCTTAGGATGTCCAACGAGGTATTTAGGAGGTCCAATAGTCAAGGGGGATCTAACAAACACTTGTGCATTCATAATCTCAGTAGTTTTAGTTTGATGTCTTTCTAATACAGGGGAGTCTAGTGTCATCTTTTCACCATCATCTAAGGAAGTCACATCACTATTGTTTCAAAGACGTGTCAATGCTCTCATTTTCTTGCACCATGATATCTTCCCCAGTAGGAGAGTTTTTAGGAGAACTACAAACTAGGTGTTCATGACATTCAGAGATTGGTT
Organism: Sequoia sempervirens; assembly: GCA_007258455.2. NCBI lineage: Eukaryota > Viridiplantae > Streptophyta > Pinopsida > Cupressales > Cupressaceae > Sequoia > Sequoia sempervirens. The sequence goes on from VDFB02000017.1 coordinate 170,936,264, forward strand.
CTTCTAAAATGACTTCCTCACAAGTAAGAGAGTTATCAATAGTTGGATTTTCTTGTTTATCTATGATGCCAATCTCTTGTTCAATAATGTTTTTCTTAGGGGAAGAGAGGCAACTAATATTCTCATGAATTTCATCGATTCAATTTTCTAATATCAAAGTATCTTCTTTAGCAATAGTAGAGATACTAGGAGAGGAACAAATGTGATTGTCATGATTGTCCATAATTTCAATCCTTTGCCCCATAATGTCTTCCAAAATAGGATAGGTAGGGGAAGAAAAATAAATAGGGTTGTCATAGATCTTAAACATTCAATCATCTAACACCAACATATTGTCCTCACTTAAAATTGTATCCTCTTTTACTAAAACATTCTCACAAGCAAGAGATGAATGGAGATTAAGTAGGGTGATGTTTAGAAACGTGTCTATGATCTCATTCTCATGTGCCATAATATCTTCCAATGTAGGAGAGTGTATAGAAGAGGAGCTTTCAACATTGTAATGATTCTCAATGAGATCATCTTCTAACACCAAAATACCTTCGTCACATGTAGGAGAGGTATTAGGACAAGAACAACTATGATTATCATGATTGTCTATGCTTTCATCTTCTTCTATCACATCATTCCCACAAATAGGAGAGATATGAGGGATTGTGTCAACATTTCCACTCTCTTGCACTAAGAGATTCTCATAACTAGGAAATGTATTGAATTAATGACTAACATGCCTATTGACTAAATTTTTCTTTGTAAGCTTGGAAAAGAAAGATACTTAAATTTGTGAAAAGTAATGTATACAAACTTAGTGACCTAGAATGAAATGTGCAAATGCAATTTTCATATTTGAAACAAGGTAACTTGTTGATTACACTATAAAACAATCTAAAAATGAAATGATATGAATGCCATTTTGAAATTAAGCAACACAATAACTAAATCAAATTAAGCTAGATCTAATGAAATGAACCAAATAGAAACTCAACAAACTGAAACAAATAGCTAATAGTAGCAAACTTAAACATAGAAATGATGTTTCTAATGCTAAAAAAGGCATTTTTAGGTCTGATCTGGGACTAAATCACCCATACGGGCGTATGATTCCCAATTAGGGTTTTTAGAGGGTTTAAATAGTGAAAAACACACAACAAAAAATTCCTAGAAATCCAAGAAAAACATGTATACAGGGATTAAATCACCCAGAGGGGCGAATGAGTCCCAGTTAAGGTTTTTACACCAAATTTAGCAAAATTTGAGTTGATTCTAAGGTTTCTAACTTGTATGTTGACTTGACTATTTGAAATTATAGAATTTTAGTGAAATTAATTGATCTAAGATGCAAAATACAAACTATATTCACTTTCACTAATGCAAGATTTAGAAGCCCTAAATGCAAATTAACTAATGGGTAAAAGTACCAAGTTGTGTCACACTTTCGGCCAACTTATCAGCACAACTCAATTTAAGTAAATTTTTAACTAAAAATCAATTTTGGTCAAACATGTGATCTAGTAAGATTTATTCTAGCTAAGTTATATATGTCCACAACTTTTCCTACTAAAATTGTTAGATAAATACATATGTAGCACCACTTTGAAGCCAATTTACCGAAAAAATTAAATTATTTGAAAAACTTGATGTTTCAACTCCTAGTCATGTAAATTACATTATTTTTAAAATATAAAAATACCCTTTTGTAGATCCATAAGTTTAGTTTTCAAAAATATATATATTTAAATATTTTAACTATTATTTATATTTTATATTTTATTTTTAGTAAAAGTAGGTTATCAACACAAAAATATTAGGTTAATTACCATGTCAAGAAAAATACTAAAACTTATTAATTTTTTTTAAAATATGATGCACTAGATAAAAGAATCTATATCAAGATGGTATATTTTTTAAAAAAAATTAGATAAATAATCAATATAAAGTTGATGTCGAATAGAAATAGTTGTGTTTCAATACACACACATTTTAATATTTATTTAAAAATATATATTTATCAAAACTGAAAAAAAAAATCCATGCACTAAAGTTTAAACTTATAAATTCACAAAAAAATCTTAAGGAAAAATAATAAAATTTACTATATAAAGATTGACATCTCATGTAACTTCATTTTTCAACATTTTATCAGCAACAAAATTGTAGTGTAAATTTATAAAAAACTATATTCAAATAAAAAAAAAAATCAAAAAATACAAACATAAAATATACTAAAAAATACACATTTTATTAGTTTACATCATTTCAAAATTCAAAATAATATGCCATTTTTTAGTGATTCAAGTTTAAAATTTGGATCAGTGTTGGCTCTTTCCTTTATAAAGTATGACACAACTTTGTGCTTTTGTGCTAATGCAAGACCTAATGCAAGGTTAATGTAAGCTAAATATAGAACTATGATGCATTCCAAATTAGAACTAAAGGGTTCAAAGACCGGGTTCACCAAAATGAAACCTCAGAAGTAGTGTTCCACCTTTTGGGAGATGGAACTAAAGGGGAATTAGGGTTCCTTCTCCTATTTCACTTATGTTTCATTAAAGGAAACCAAGATCCCTCAACCAATTAGCTTGATTGAGGGAGGGGTTAGATGGTTAAGATTTTGGATGGTTTCCTTGGTTGTGATTAAAGACAAAAGGGGGTCACCACCAAGCAAAGGATTGGAAAGAAGAAGATGCAAATGATATGCAAATCTAGCTATGAAACCTAGAAAATCAAGAGCATGAAATCAGACTGATAAAAGAGGATGGAATAGAAAGGTACCTGGAAGAAAGATGTGGTCAAAAAAATCTCTAAAACCCTAAATTTTTTACTTTGGATGATCACCGGGACTCATATGTCAGACTGGGTGATTTAGTCCAAGACTAGGATTTCTGGGAAGGAAATGGAATCTCTCAGTGATTGACCTAGATCTTCTGAAAATTGGAAAAAGGGTTCTACTAGGACTTATATGCCCAAGGTGGTGATTTAGTCCCAATATTAGGGTTTGGCTAAAACTATGGTATCCTCTAGTGATCTGTTGTAGCTGCTTTGGGTATGTGCAGGATCATCATGGAAAAAATAGGCCCTTAAGTGGCAAAAAATTTAGAAAAATCAAAGTTAGGCAACTTGACGTAAAATTTGAATAAGTTATCTATATTATTTCAAAAATATGTAAGAATAGAATCATATCAAATTGAATGTAGTTTCTAAAACCACTAGGTTTATTTTAAAAAATCTATTTGGTGAAAATTTGAAATTTCAATGTAGTAGTACTTAAATTTCAAGGAAAAATAAGAAGTAGGTGTCTGCGATCACCTAACCACAATAAAATGATAATATTTTTTATAAGATTTTAGATATAAGTAGAGGACTCATGTCCTGATGTGATGCATATTTTTATAATTTTTTTCCAAGTAAATAATTAATTATGAATTTTTTATTACAATTTTTAAAAATATAAAAACTTCATTATGTCGACCAACTTGGTCAAAACTTCATAAAATTCAATTTTTTTAATCCTATAGAATGTGACACATGTTTAGATTCAAAAATGTGATACCATTTGAAAGCTATAGATGTTTTTCAATCACCTATCAATCAGGACTTTAGTGTAATTCAAATAGAAAATGAATAATAATTATTTATTAAATTCAAAGTAAAGAATAATTTATATTGGTGGAAAGCTGAGAATATCCTTTAAAAACCCTTTTTGTTTCATCAATTTTGGGTAAAAAAATTCATCAGCCACATGGGCCATCATATCGGTTACATATCGCCACTTTTTGGCTCGTCATGATCCTGCACATACCCTTCTGTCCTACTAGATCTCCGAATTTAAAAGCTTGAATTCTACTCTATAGATAACTTTTCGTGAAGATGAAAACCTTGTGACAAATTTCTTCAATCTTCCAACTTTGTCTTCAAAGGATCTTCAATCCCAAAGCACGTAGATCTATAATCACACATGAAGAGGGAGAAAAATGTTGTTCACATCTGGTTCACCAAAATGAAACCTCAAAAATAGTGTTCCACCTTTTGGGAGATGGAACTAAAGGGAAATTAGGGTTCCTCCCATTTCACTTATGTTTCATCAAAGGAAACCAAGATCCCTCAATCGATTGGATTGATTGAGAGAGGGGTTAAATGGTTAATATTTTGGATGGTTTCCTTGGGTGTGATTAAAGACACATGGGGGTTCACCACCAAGCAAAGGCTTGGAAATAAGAAGATGCAAATGATATGAAAATCTAGCTATGAAACCTAGAAAATCAAGAGCATGAAATTGGACTGATAAAAGAGGATGAAATAGAAAGGTACTTGGAAGAAATATGTGGTCAAAACAAGCTCCATAACCATAAAATTTTGACTTTGGATGCTCACTAGGACTCATACGCTAGACTGGGAAATTTAATCCTAGACTAGGATTTCTAGGTAGGAACTGGAATCTCTCAGTGACTGATCCAGATCTTTTGAAAAACTAACAAAAGGGCTATACTAGGAATCATACGCCCAAGGTGGTGATTTAGTCCCAGTAAATTAGGGTTTGGCTGAAACTATGGTATCCTCTAGTGATCTAATCTAGCTTCTCTCCTCTCAAATCTCTAAGTCTGAAAGCTTGAATTCTGCTCTATAGATGACTTTTCATGAAGATGACAACCTCGTGACAACTTTGACAAATTTCTTCAATCTTGCAACTTTATCTTCAAAGGATCTTCAAGCCCAAAGCACCTAGATATGAAATCACACATGAAGAGGGATAAAAATGTTGTTTTGTTAGTGGATAGGGGTTTTCCTTTGTCAAACCCCATTCTAGTAATCAAACCTTGATGAGAAATGAAATATGAATTAAATGAAACATGAAACATAAGATGAAACAATAGAACCTTGTTTAGAATCTTGTAGATCTGCAAACAATTATGAAGTGGCCTCAATGGATGTAGATCTTGATCATGACTCTTGATGAAACATAATGCCTTTGAATACTTGAATTAATCTTGAACAATACATCACAACATTAGCTCAAAACCACATGCATGATGCATCAAGACTTTGACATGATAATGGATCTTGAATTTCTACAATAATCTTCAATAAATATTCCCTTGAATGCCTTAGAAATTCTCTTGAATGCTCTTGTTAAAGTACTCTTAATTTCTTATGAAATTTTAGGATGAAACTATGTGAAATAACCTTGTATTTATACTTGTTTATGCCAAATTTCTTGAAATTACAACACTACAAGCCAACATTAGATATAGGATAATAAAATCCCACCAAGAATTTTATTTAAATTAGGTCCAAGTTAAAGTGGGACTCATACACCAGTTGTGGCGTATGAGTCCCAATGGCTAAAACCTGGGACACATATTTGTAGGAGTATCTTGTTTAATGTGCAATTTGAAATCAGGTCCCAAGACCTAGGTGGGACTCATATGCCCAAGGTGGTGTATGAATACCAGATCACCAGATTTGGAACACATGACATGAAACCTGTAATTATGATTGGTTATTTGATAAGTGTTGGGATTATCCATGAAAAGATGCAATTATATAGGCTCGTGGATGCAAAATAGGACCAATTAAGGCATAAATAAGCCCAATTAATCAATAACTTAGCCCTAGATTAGTGTGAAAGTGTTAAGATACACTATACAAAACCCTAAATAATGCACCTTTAAGTCCATTTTATTATTAATTATTCATTCCCAAAATAAGTGTGAAAAAGGGTTAGTTTTTTCTATACTACACCATTGTGGAAATCAAACCTGCATTATTTTTCAGCCCATAACATTGTCATTTTCAACATTCACATTTTGAAGGTTTTTGGGGAATTGGGAAGGGAGTTGTAAATAATTCGATCTCCCTACCAAAAGGCATGTGATAGGTGTGGGTAGCTCCCTATAGAGGAGGGGGACCAATCACTACAAGGCTCTAGGTCATAGAGGGCCAAGAGTAGAAGGCTACCCTAATCTACCTCAAGTTGGGAAAGTGTTTAGGATAGTGTGTGATGCTAAAGGTAGAGAATGAAGAGAACTCTCAGTGCTTCTATCAATCTACTAACCCAAAAGTTATTTTTGGACTAAGTGAGCAGGTTTCAGGAAGCTAGACTATGACTCTATCAACTCTCTGTTAGAGGACAACAACACGCAACAAGGACAATAGCGTGATGTGTCGGTGTCTCATAGGTGCATTGTCCTCCATACAGATAGATAGTGAAAAAGGACAGCCAAAGGTACTAAAAGCCTACTAAAATCTTAGCTACTGAAGCTTGAAGTGATGATGAAATAAGAAATGAAAGAAAAATTAAAATACGTAGAGAGATACTATGGGAAATGACAAGAACGCGAAGGGTAAGAATTCAACTCACAAAAGGTCCAGTTCTCCCAAAATCTTCACATGAACAAATACCTACACACAGAAGAGTGGGGAAAAGTTTTGGGGCTGTTTTGGGGCTTGCCGCAGTTAAACCTCTGTTTTGGTGTTTCCACCTCCATAGGCAACTAGATGGATAGAGAAATAGAAATGAGATAAAGAAACTATGCTATAAAGGAAAATATACTAAATACTACAAGAAGCACTATGCTACTCAAATCCAACAACAATGCAATAGTAAGAAAATAATACCACCCTCGACCAAAGACACTCAAGGCCAATGAGAGGAATGGAAGCTCGCAATTGTTGCAAAGTTGACATGGCTGCAATGATGCCGAAGGAAGTCTCACAAGACACAAAGTTGTAGCTTCTATGGTAGATGTGAAGAATTTTGTGATGTTGGAGTAAAATCATTGATAGAGCAGCAAGTATCCAAGAAGGGATAAATTGCTCAATATTTTTGTAGAAGCATGCGAAAAATGTCCAGAATGTGTAGAGAGAGTGAATGAGAATGAGAGATAGTCATTTTAGGTGAATTTGGGAGGGAAAGAGCCATTCAAAGGTCAGTTGAAGGGTGCAAATACATTACACTTTAGCCCCAATAATGAACGTAATGATTCTACAGATTCTAGAGGTTGGAATCCTATTGGGAAAACAACACACCGTGCATGTGTCCCAGATAGAAATTTCCCCATCGACACTACAGACAAGCACCAAGTGGATGGAGTACGAAAAAAGGATGTGGAATTACATTGTTCGATTTGATTTTTCTAAGGTGAAGGGTGTAAAATGGGAAGTTGCAAGGGGGGTGCAAATTCACGCTTGTACATTTTTCCCCACTTTAGCAAACATGACTTCCAATGAGTGTTTGATAAAGTAGGTTGAAATAGTTCCAATAAAATATACCTAACCTGTTGAGGAAGAAGATCGTAATTTGGCATGCTCAAAAGCGTAGGGAAGGGAAATGGCTCCACAGGTACTCGGTCCTGAAGAGAGTTGAACGAAGTGCACCAGAGGCCCACAGACCAACAGTGAATAGATCCCACAGGATGAAAGTGCTTCACAAGTCCTTAGACTTGCAAAGAAGGAACTCCCTAGGTACTTGAACCTTAAGGAAGCCGAATGTGAGGGACACCGCAAAGTCAAATTAGAAAGAAACTTCACAAGTGCATGTGCAAAGCAATATGTTAATCCACAGACAAAACATGTTAAATATCAAAAAGAAGCCACGCAGGTAGACAAGCAGACAGCCATGCAGACAGTCAAAAATTGAAGCAAGAGATTTCAAAGGGGTCCCTCAGGAACCGTTCAAAAGAAAAGGGGTTCACTCAAGGGACACTCTCTTTGAAAGTGCAACAGTATTTTTCAAAAATCAATTCAACATCAAGGAATTTGAAAGGAAGAAAGCCCCCTCGCAATGGGAAAGTCAAAACTTCGCCTGCAGGAAAAAGGTTCTCCCTCCTCAGAGGAAATTTTTTCAAATTATTTCTTTATGAACCCATGATGAAGGAAAACTATTTCGCTTGGGGTCCTTGTTGAGGAATGCAATTTAAAAATAAAAAATAAAAAAATGATATTTTCAAGAAGAGATTCGTTGGCCATCAAATACATCTTCTAAAAATCAAAGCAGTATGAGATCCCCCCTTAGGATGGTGTGTTTTGAACAAAAAGGCACATGACATCCTATGGAGAGAAAAGCAAGAATGGAAGTGATGTTGTGGATCGCGAAATATGACGATATGTAACCATGTTAATGTTTTCGCACACACGAGGGACAACACATAAGCACCACATCACAAAGAAAGTAAATAAGAGAGAAATATAAAAAGAAAGGAAAAACAAGGACGTAACAAATGAGAGACAGAGGGATTCAGGAATCCGGGGTCAAATCTACTCATATACATAAATAGGTAACAATCAGTGTAGGAGTGAATGATCATCAATCCTAGGAATTCCTAGATCTAAAGAAAGGCACATGAAAACAAAATGAAAATAAAAAAATTGGGTCAACATGGAAGGGAGGCCTAAATTCCCCCAACATTTTTCATTGTCCGCAATTTTTAAAAATCAATACATGACAAAGAGAAGAATGATGTGACAAATACAGGAAGTTTTACAACATAAAAACACTCTTGTATCCAAGCACCTACGAGGGTGACAAGGTTCATCTAGGAACATATAAAACAAGCATGGGGGAACATAATACATACACACACAATCTAATCTACAAATAAAGAAGAGGTGCCCCTTATTTCTCATCAACCAAGAGGTCATCATTCTCCCAATCTAAATTGTTGTAAGGGGAGGGTGAATGAGCCTCCAAGGGAAAAATATCAAGGGAGGTACCCTTTGACCCTCCTAAAATAATAGCCAAGGAAGAAGGCCCCTCAATATCTTCTCCACTCATTTCCTGTGAGGTTGACGTTAGTGATCTTGTGAAGATCACCAATAGGGATAAGACATCATCTATAGAGTTTAACATGCACTTTACAGGGGTGCCATGCATCAACTCAGTAGGCGATGGAGGCGACACCCGAGATCCACTGCTAGGATCACCAAAAGATTTGAGAGTAGTGATGAACTCTGTATAAGCCGAGGCTTCCTCTATCACTAGGATGGTGCAAGCCAATACAAAACCACCCTCCAAAGAAGGTGAACCCTTCTTCCAACCCCCTTACTAGAAGGTTCATCCTCCATCTTTCACTTTATCAGAGGATGTGAAATCCCCACAGATGAAGCAGAGGGAACTGAGGAAGAGGAGAAAACTATGGTGGACACCAATGAGGTATTTGAAATGTCCACGGGTTTCAAAAAGGGTAGGACATCTGGAAGGGACATCAAAAGGGGAGGCTTAACCAAAGGAGCAATGAATACCTACACCCTCTTCGGGTGAGGATTGTTCATGCTCGCAAGGGGAGCCAAGAGAAAGATTGAGGTGAAGGAAACTAGAGCAGGAAGAGTGGAAGAGGAGGTCATAGTAGAAGATTCTGAAGCAGGAGCTATTGGCTCCTCTTCCTTCTTTTGCAAGGTGACCTACTCAATGGCTATAGCCTTCCTTCAACGCTTGTGCTCACATGAAAGGTAGTTTCTACGACTCCAAGAGCTAGAGGCTATGACCTGAGAAGGGGTGGAAGACTCCTATTCAACCATTAGAGTATCCATCATAGTCATTTCTGGTGGAGGGAGGGACTCCTAGATGAGAATAGGAGGAAGAGATGGAGAGGACAATGGAACAACAACGAGGGGAGTAGACTTGAATGCCTCAGTCGCGAGCCTCTTCCCATTCACTACCTTAGAGGTATGAGCAATAGGAGGTCACAAAGGCTGAGATATAGAGGATGCTCCATGGGGACCCTTCTCCTTACTATACAAAATAGGCTAAGGCACCGTGGGTAAGATAGGAAGTTCAAAAGTCAGACGCTTGGGATTTCACCAAGCGGGCACCATTGGACTCCCCAGTAAATGCATAGGAGTGGAATTCAATGGCATTGTAGTAGGGCGAGAGGAAGCAATATGTGGGAAAGTGGAAGAGGAAGAACAAGAGCCCTGAGTGAACTTCTCCTCTTCCTTTTTCTAAGCGGCCAAGGAAGCCTCATGTTCTACCTTCAAGAAAGCTCTATGTGAAATGGAATAGGGAGGAGGGTACCTCACCTTTGGCATTATGCCCCCACTCTTGTATTTAACATAATTTTGATACAACTAGTTCATCCTAGGTGGGAGCATACTAGCGAGGGCAAGCCAAAAGTGATCAAGTGAGTAGCCCCCATGTGCAATCTTTAGTTTGTAACTAGTGTCATGGACTACATACACAAAACCCTCATGGGAAAACTTTAATCACTTATGGATTACTGAGGGAACTACATTAATGGAAACCAACCAGGGAATGCCTAGTTTCACTCTGAATAGATTGGACCTCAGGATGATGTCAAAGAGTGCATTCACAGTCCTGGACCCAACTAGGATTGACAAGGTGATACAACCTATGGGAGGGATAGAAATCCCATCATGTGCACATATAGTGCTTTTAGACTCATCATATCTATCCTTATGTAAAAAATTTATCAACATGATTTCCTCTATAATGGCATTCACCCGACATGTAGGGTCAATGAGAACACCCGTTACGGTATTCCCACTGATACATGTGGGGATGTATAAAGGGGATGATTCTCTATTAGAGTTCATCAACAAATCCTATGAGGTAAATGTTATAGTGAGAGATCCACTTGCAAGTTGCATAGATGGGATGGGTAGATTTAAGAAGTCATTTTTACGTACACTAGATAAAACTTTTGCAAGAGCCCCCAAGGGTTTCACAATCTGACAGTGACCCACTCAATGTTTCATTTCACAATTCTTAGGGAACCTCCCAGCTATGCTAGTAGGGTTCGTAGGTTGGGTTACAAGGCTAGGAACCCTGTAACACACACCCACAACACTCCTAGAATATGAGGGAAGGGTCTTTCAGCACCACCAAATGGAACTAGAATGTTCATGTCGGGTTTACCAAAATGTAGAGGAGGGGGACTGACCATTGCAAGGTTCCAGGTCATAGAGAGACAAGAGTAGAAGGCTGCCCTAATCTACCTCAAGTTGGGCAAGTGTTTAAGATAGTTTTTGATGTTGAAGGTAGAGAATGAAGAGCACTCTCAATGCTTCTATCAATCTGCTAACACAAAAGTTATGTTTGGACTAAGCAAACAGGTTTCGAGAACCTAGACTACGACTCCATCAACTCTCTGCTAGAAGACAACAGTGCACAACAGGGACAACAACATGATGCATTGGCATCTCATAGGTGATTTTTCATTCATACAAACAGGCAATGAAAAAGGACAGTTAAAGGTACTAAAAACCTACTAACAACTTAGCTACTAAAGCTTGAAGTGATGATGAAATAAGAAATGATAGAATAACTAAAATACTAAGAGAGATACTATGAGAAATGACAAGAATGAGAAGGGTAAGAATTCAATGAATGGAGGATGTGGAATTATGGTGAAGGATGTAAAAGGGGAACTTGCAACGGGGGAGAAAATTCATGCCATTACACCCCTAGTAGGTATGTATATTTTCCAAAAATATATGTCATTTTAGATGCAAGAATGGAAAGAATGAAGGTGTTGTCACTGATGTCAATTGGTCAATTGGTTATCAACTAGTTGTTGTTGTCATTAGTGTCATGGATGAATTTTATTGGGTGTATATGTCGAGGATATTGAGAAAAATGTCATGAAGATATGTTGCAGGTGTTCAGTGGTTGCTTCGGGTTTTGCTCTGGGATTTTCTCCTATGTTTGTGTGGTTTAGATATGTTGGTCATGGTTGTTTAAATCTTCTATATCCAAATTTTTGGTTGTTGATTCATTGTACAGTGTGAGTTATGTTCACCAATTGTGAATTGTAGTTTTCTGTGTTTCTGGTTAAGGTCTGGGAGGAATGTTATTGGTCCAGATTTCTTTTTGTTAAATTCTTATGACTCGTGGTTCTAGAGTTGAGTTGTTTTGATTTTATTGAAGATAATTTTGGTATCTAGAAGGTTTGTGCTTAATTATTCTATGTGTTTTACACTGGCTTGTCCGACCTTGTGTTGAACACTACCTTTCGAGTTGATGAAGCATGCTGGATCTATTTGGGTCCTTATGAAGCATGTGTTTGGGTCACCCTCATTCTAATTCTACCCTAGGATGTTTTGGCACTTACCTAATTTGAATTTGAATTTGGATGGCCAACTTTGGATATGTTTCAAAGTTGAAGATGGTATAAATGTAGAATGAGTTAGTGAGGAATGAAGATCGAGAACAAAGGAAATAGAGACAAGAGCGCAATAGAATATAAATAAGTACGAATCACTAGGTGAGTATGATACAAGTATGGCAGATCAATGCAAAGCCTAAATGTTGAGTTTTTGGATGCAGTAAGCAGAAGGTGTATTCGATCATTCATGCAAGTCTCCAAGTGGTTGAGAAAATTGTGGTGAATTTCTCTATTGCATTGAGATTGTCTTCTCTCTATAACGTATTTCTTCTATCTTCCTTGTATCTTTGTCGTAGTGAGCCCTCTGGGTTGTTAGCCCTATTGGATAGTGAGTCCTGATATGGAAAGTGAGTCCTTGTTTTGGTAGTGAGCCTTGTTTCTCAAGAAATGAGCCTCTTGTAATCAATTTTGATATTCTCTATAGTGTGAGTTAATCCTCACTGTGGTTTTTCCCTTATTGGGTTTTCCATGTAAATTTGGTGTTGTTGTGTTTATGTGATGGTTTTCATTTTTTGCACTAGTATTTAATGTCTAATCATTTAAGTAGTGTTAAGGATTAGTTCAGGTGAATGAATTAAGGTTTAAATATATGACAACTAATTTACCCCCCCTCTCGGTTGTCTTGTTCAAAAATTGGTATCAAATCTTGGTTCCTTGGTGAAGAGCTTAACCACTTAAGGAAGGTCCATAATGGCTAGAAAAATGACTTATGATTATCTGAGGTTTGATGGAACTAATTATGCTATTTGGAAAATATTGATGGAAGAATATCTAGAGTTTTGTGGATATGACGTGGAGAAAGCTTACAAAAATCCTTATACTCCTCATGGTAATGGTTTGAGTATGATTGATGAGATCAAAGCACATGAAGTGAACAATACGATGAAGTACATTTTGAAGAATAATCTGGTACACTCTGAGTTGATTAAGGTTCAGAATTTGAAGACTACTAAGGAAGTCTGGGATGCTTTTGAAAGGGCACGTGAAGGTGATGAAAGAGTTAAAGAGGAAAAATTGAAGAATTTGGAGACACAGTTTGAGCTTCTACATATGTCTAAAGATGAGAATGTTAAAGCTTATGTATAGAAACTGGATGAGATAGTGGTTGGAATGCGAGAACTTGGTGCTACTGTAGATGAAACCAAGATTGTAAAGAAGATTCTCAGAACTCTCCATGATGCTTATAGTGAGAAAGTGTATGCTATTGAATAGAGTATAGATTATAAGACCTGCACTAAAGAGCTTTTGTTGGAATTTCTCACATCTTATGAGATGAGGAAGCCGAATTTGAGGAATGGATGCAAATTAGAAACTTCTTTTAAGGCTACAAAAGCTAAAGATCCTGATGAAGAAAATTTTGATGAAATAGAAGCTAACTTTGTGAGAAGGATGAGGAAAGGATCTAGTAATTATGAAGGTAAGTTACCCTTTAAATTCTTTAGTTGTGGAGAAATAGCTCATCATGCTGCAAAATATCTAGAAAGAGCTAAGATGAATAAACAAAGAGATGAGAAGGAAAAGAAAGGAAAGAAGATAAATAGATCATATTATGTGAATGAGAATGCTAGTATATCTGATGAATATTCTGATTATGAATATCCTGATGACTATGAATGCTTGTTCTTGGCTATAAAGGATGAACCTACTTCTACTAATTCTGAGAAACAAGTGAAGGAATGCCCTCTAGAGAAAGAGAAAAATGAAGGTACTATTATCTCTGCCATACATGCTAAACAAGAAAAGAACTATTGGGTTTTTGACAATGGTTGTTCACATCACATGACTGGTGATAAAAGTAAGTTTTTTAAACTTCAAAAAATATAATGGAGGCTTGGTTATGTTTGGAGATGATACTGGTGCTAAAATTTGTAGGATAAGTTCAGTAAGATTTGATGGAAAACATAATACTTATGATGTCTACTATGTTAAGGGTTTAAGGCACAATCTTTTGAGTTTTGGAAAAATGTGTAGTAAGGGATATGATCTTGTGTTTAAGGATGAGAGATGTAAAATATGGAAAGGATCTGGAACATTGATTGGTGCAGGAAATAAATTTGAAGGAAATATCTATCAACTTAAGGGTGTTGATGGACGATGCTTTATGACTTAGATTAATGACAATTGGTTATAGCATAGGAGAATGTGTCACATGAATTTTTATAACTTGGAAAGGATTAGTATAATTCAAGCTGTGAGAGATTTACCAAGAATTATAAAGCTTGTTAATGCTATTTGCAAGAATTGTCAGTTTGGAAAGCAAGCAAGAAGTCATTATAGATCAAAGGAATAGTCTACTACTGGACTATTGGACTTAATTCATAAGATATATGTGGTCCTACAAGAGTGAGAAGTATGCAATGTGAAAGATACGTTATGCTTTTGATTGATGATTATTCTAGATATACATGGGTTACATTTCTTAGAGAGAAATCAAATACATTAGATAGATACAAGAAATTCAAAGCTATGATTGAAAATGAAGTGAATTTGAGGATAAAATTTTTAAGGTCTGAAAGAGGTGGAGAATTCACCTCCCATGAGTTTAATGTGTTTTTTGAAGTGCATGGAATAAATAGACAATTATCTGCTCTAAGAACTCTTTAGCAGAATGGAGTTGTTGAAAGGAAAAATAGAACAGTTCAAGAGGCTGCTAGATCAATGATTACCGAGGTTGGTTTACCAGAAGTTTATTGGAGAGAAGCTATTCATATTGTTGTTTATGTATTCAATCTAGTTCAAGCAAGAGAAAATATTACAAAGACCCCCTATGAGCTATGGTTTGGAAGAATTCCTATTGTTAAGTATTTCAAGGTATTCAAAAGAAAATGTTATATCAGAAGAGATGAAGAAACTTTAGGGGAGTTCGATGCAAGAAGTGATGAAGGAATTTTTCCTGGATATTCTACTAAAAGAAAAGCATATAGATGTTTCAATAAAATATTGAGAAATATTGTAGAAAGTGCAACTGTTAAGGTTGATGAGATAATGAAGAATTCAATTGACATTGACGAATATGTATCTAATGAAACTAATTGTGTAAGAATAGAAGAGATTGCGGAAGAAAAAGAAAAGTATGAGAAAGAGAAGCATAATGAACAAAATGAAAGAGAAGAAGAAGCTCTAATGATGTCCCATAAGATACCTAGATATGTGTAGAAGAATCATTCAGAAAGTTAGATTATTGGAGACAAAAAAAAGGAGTATTGACAAGAAGCAGAGCTATTGTTGAACTTAATATGTGTTTATTTTCTAAGATTGAACTGAAGACTGTAAGTGAAGCATGTAAAGATGAACACTGGATGGAAGCTATGAAGGAAGAACTTATGTAGATTGAGAAGAATCAAACTTGGGAATTGGTCCCAAGACCAACAGATAAAAACATCATTGGATCAAAGGGGGTATTCAGAAATAAGTTGAATGAGAATGGAGAAGTGGTCAGAAACAAAACAAGGCTTTTGTGTAAAGGTTACTCACAAGTTGAAGGCATATATTTTTAAGAAACTTTTTCTCTGGTAGCAAGAATGGAAGCTATAAGGATGTTCTTAGCATTTTCTACTCATAAAGAATTCAAGTTCTATTAGATGGATTTCAAGTCAGCACTTTTGAATGGTGAGCTAGAAGAAGAGGTCTACATGGAACAACCAAAAGGATTTCAATTGACAGATCAACCAAATATGGTGTGTAGATTGAAGAAAGCCTTATGTGGACTAAAACAAGCTCCTAGAGCTTAGTATGCGAGGTTAGACAGGTATTTGATTCAGCAAGGTTTCAAAAAAGGTACGACAGATAGTAATCTATATTATAACTTTGAAAATGGAAAAAATCTTGATTGTAGTTGTATATGTTGATGACATTATTTTTGGAGGAAATGAAAATATGTGCAAGATGTTTGTGGAAGAGATGCAGAAAGAATTTGAAATGTCTATTTTTGGAGAGATGAATTTCTAAATTCTTTAGCTACAGATTAATTAGACAGAGTAAGGAACTTTTATTTCACAATCTAAGTATGTGAAAGAGATGAAGAAGTTTAGGATGAGGTTTGAAACTAGTATGTACTCCTATGGTGACTGGTGTAAATTGGATAAAGATGATGATTCACCTAAGGCTGATCAGAGCAAGTATAGATCTATGATTGGTGGACTATTGTATTTGACTACTACTAGACCGGATATTATGTGCATGTTTGTCTTATGGATAGATTTCAAGATCCTAAGGAAACACATGTTGTTAAAATAATATTTAGATATTTGAATGGAACTCCAGATTATGGATTATGGTATCCTAGAGATACTGCATTTACTCTAAGTTCCTATATAGATGCAGATTGGGTTGGAAGTGTAGATGACAGAAAGAGTACAAGTGGTGGCACATTCTTTCTTGGTTGCAGATTGGTGGCATGGTTGAGTAAAAAGCAAGATTCAATCTCCTTGTCTATTGCTAAAGCTGGGTATATTGTTGTTGCATCTTGTTGTACACAAGTTCTATGGATGAAATAGACATTGAAATATATCACAGTGGTGTATGACAATCCTATTTCTATCTTCTATGATAATACAAGTGCAATTAACATTTCAAAGAATCCTGTGATGCACTTGAGGATGAAGCATATATCTATCAAGTATCATTTCTTGAGATAGAAGGTCATGGAGAATGAAGTAAAGCTTGAGTAAGTTTCAACGAAGGATCAAATTGATGATATATTTATGAAGGTTCTTCCTAAAGATACTTTTGAGTATCTCTAGGAGAAGTTAGGGGTCATTTCCCCTCCTTTCTTGAACTAGATGCATATGGAGATGCATTAGTTTGGTGGATCTATGCATATATCTTTCTTCTAGACTGATGTTTTGGTGGCTACCTCTCAGGGGGAGCAGGTAGTGTCAGGTGTTGTCATTAATAGTATTTTTTTTAATGGAAAAGGGGAAATCAATCTAAAATATCCTTTTCCATTGCCATTGATGTCAAAGGGGGAGATAAATGATGTGAAAAGGAGAGAAAGCATGAGAAAAATAAGAATATAACAGATTATCTACTAAGGGGGAGAAACTGAAAGAAAAATCTTAAGAAGTGCATTTAGAGCAAGTATGGTGTCTTTGATGGTTTTTCACATCATATGTTTCCATCAATGAGAAATGGGGAGATTGTTGCAAGAATGGAAAGAATGAAGGTGTTTTCTTTGATGTCAACTGGTCAATTGGTTATTAACTGGTTGTTGTTTTCATTAGTGTCATGGATGAAGGTTATTGGATGTATATGTCAAGGATATTGAGAAAATTGCAATGAATATATGTTGTAGGTGTTCAATGGTTGCTCTGAGTTTTTCTCTAGGATTTTCTCCTATGTTTGTGTGGTTCAGATATGTTGGTCATGGTTGTTCGAAGCTACTATATCCATATTTTTGGCTGTTGATTCATTGTACAATGGGAGTTATGTTCACTAGTTATGAACTATGGTTTTTTATGATTTTGGTTGAAGTTTGGGAGGAATTTTATTGGTCTATATTTCTCTTTGTTAAAGTCTTATGACTTGCAGTTCTAGAGTTGAGTTGTTTTGATTGTATTGAAGATAATTTTGGTATCTCGAAGGTTTGTGCTTAATTGTTCTATGTGTTTTACACTGGTTTGGCTGACCTTGTTTTGAACACTACCTTTAGAGTTGATGAAGTGTGTTGGATCTATTTGGGTCCTTATGAAGCGTGTGTTTGGGTCGCCCCTCATTCTAATTCCACCCTAGGATGCTTTGGCCTTGACCTAATTTGAATTTGAATTTGGATGGCTGACTTTGGATATGTTTCAAATTTGAAGATGCTATAAATGTAGAATGAGTTAGTGAGAAATGAAGAATGATAACAAAGGAAATAGAGACAAGAGCGCAAGAGAATAGAAATAAGTGTGAATCAGTACGTGTGTATGATGCGAGTATGGAAGATCAATGCAAAGCCTAAATGTTGAGTTTTCAGATGCAGTGAGCAAAAGGTGTACTCTATCATTCATGCATATCTGCAAGTGGTTGAGAAAATTATGGTGGATTTATCCATTGCATTGAGATTGTCTTCTCTCTATAATGTATCTCTTCTATCTTCTTTGTATCTCTATGGCAGTGAGCCCTCCGGTTTGTTAGACCTATTGGACAGTGAGTCCTAATTTGGAAAGTGAGTCCTTGTTTTGGTAGTGAGCCTCTTGTAATCGGTTTTGATATTCTCTATAGTGTGAGTTAATCCTCACCATATTTTTTTCCTTATTGGGTTTTCCACGTAAATATGGTGTTGTGTTTATGTGATAGTTTTCAATTTCTGCACTAGTATTTACTATCTAATCATTTAAGCAATGTTAAGGATTAGTTCCAGTGAATGAATTAAGGTTTAAATCTATGAAAAATGATTCACCCCCCTCTTAGTTATCTTGTTCAACAACTCTTTCATTCTACCTAAGGGACAGTGAAGAATTAAATGAGTATTTGTTGTGAAAAGGGGTATTGATTGATGGGTTTGTAATGGGTTTCCTTGAGAAAAGGGGTTTCCATTTGATATGAAGAGTTTTTTATGTGATTTTAAAATTTCATGATTTTAACATTCTCTCTAGAATTGTCACAATTTAGGAAAACTTTCCAAATTGAGCTCATTGGTGACTCACCAAGTGGGGTGTTATGTGTTGAGTTATGAATGTCATTGCAGAGATAGGGTTTAGGCTTTGAAAACATGATGTCGTTTTTCAACTACAATTAATGGCATAGACCAAGCTTCAAGGTAGACAATTAAACCTACAGAGGTTGGCTTCTATAAGAAATTGCATACTTCAGAACATAGTGTGGTTGTCAACCTCCACATCACAACACTAGCTACCAAATGTAATGTATGTTTCTATGTATTTTTTTATACATTTTTGTATGTTATCATGTCTATGACATGCTATTTTTTTGTGAGATTAGCTGCATCCAAACCAAAAAGGTTGGATGCTATAAGAAATTGTATGCTTCAGAATACAATGCGTTTGTCAACCCCCACATGAAAAAACTAGCTACCAAATGTGATGTATGTTTCTATGTATGTTTTTATGCATTTTTGTATGTTATCATGAAATGTCATTTTTTGTGATATTAGCTGCATCCAAACCTATAGAGGTTGGCTTCTATAATAATTTGCATGCTTCAGAACATAGTGTGTTTGTCAACCTCCACATCACAACACTAGCTACCAAATGTAATGTATTTTTCTATGTATGTTTTTATACGTTTTTGTATCTTATTATGTCTATGACATGCTGTTTTGATTCGAGATTAGCCATGTCCAAACTTGTAGAGGTTGGCTGCTATAAGAAATTGCATGCCTCAAAACATAATGTGATTGTCAACCTCCACATCACAACACTAGCTAAAAAATGTAATGTATGTTTCTATGTATGTTTATATATATATATTTTTTTTGTTATCATGTCTATGACATATCATTTTGTTGTGAGATTAGCTATGCCCAAACCTACAGAGGCCGGCTGATATAAGAAATTGCATACTTCATAACACAGTGTGTTTTTCAACTCCACATCCCAACACTAGCTACCAAATGTAATGTATGTTTCTATGTATCTTTTTATGCATTTTTGTATGTTATCATTTTCATTAAATGTTGTTTTGTTGTGAGATTAGCTACATCCAAACCTTCAGAGGCTAGTTGGTATAAGAAATTGCATGCTTCAGAACATAGTGTGTTTGTCAACCTCCACATCACAACACTAGCTACCAAATGTAATGTATGCTTCTATGTATGTTTTTATGCATTTTTGTAGGTTATCATGTATATGACATGCATTTTTGTTGTGAGATTAGCTGCATCCAAACCTGTAGAGGGTGACTGATATAAGAAATTGTATGCTTCATAACACAGTGTGTTTGTCAACCTCCACATCACAACACTAGCTTAGACCAAATGTTATGTATATTTCTATGTATGTTTTATGTATTTTTTTATGTTATCATCTCTATGACATGCCATTTTGTTTGAGATTAGCCATGTCCAAACCTACAGAGGTTGGCTTATATAAGAATTTACATGCTTCAGATCATAGTGTGTTTTTCAACCTCCACATCACAACACTGGCTACGAAATGTTATGTATGTTTTTATATATGTTTTTATGCATTTTTGTTTATTTTCATGTCTATGACATACCATTTTGTTGTGAGATTAGTTGCATCCAAACCTGTAGAGTCTAACTGCTATAAGAAATTACATGCTTCAAAACACAGTGTATTTTTCAACCTCCACATCACAACATTAGCTACCAAATTTTATGTATGTTTCTATGTATGTTTTTATACATTTTTGTATGTTATCATGTCTATGACATACAATTTTGTTGCGAGATTACCTGCATCCAAACCTACGGGGGCTGACTGCTATAAGAAATTGCATGCACTTCATAACACGGTGTGTTTTTCAACCTCCGCATCACAATACTAGCTACCACATGTTATGTATGTTTCAATATATATTTTTATCCATTTTTGTATTGTGTATGTTGTCATGTCTATGACATGCCATTTTTTGTGGGATTAGTTGTTTCCAAACCTGCAGAGGTTGGCTGCTATAAGAAATTGCATGCTTCAGAACACAGTGTGTTTGTCAACTTCCACATCACAACACTAGCTACCAAATGTTATATATGTTTCTATGTATGTTTTTATGCATTTTTGTATGTTATCATGTATATAACATGTCATTTTGTTGTGAGATTAGTTGAGTCCAAACCTGTAGAGGCTGGCTACTATAAGAAAGTTTGCTTGCTTCATAACACACTGATTTTGTCAACCTCATCATCACAACACTAGCTACCAAATCATCCAAATTATTATAATATTTATATAAAATTATTATACAGTTTTTTGAATGTTAATTTTTTTTAAAAATAGGGTTTTTTAATTTAATTGTATAAGTTTTCATGGAACATTATTTTGAATCATAATTAGTGATGTGTCATTATGATGGGGAAATGATTTGATATTTTAAATGAAACTTTCTTTTGTCGTTGTAATAATTGATTAGAAAGTGATATAAAATATTGATAGAGAGTTCAATCAAAAGCATGCTTTATAAGACACTATATTTTCCAACCTCCACATTATAATGTACCCAAACCCTTTGTGGTTTACATGTTTGTATATGTAGGTGTGCATTAGAAATAGCAAGAACATCAATTTCTCACCATTAGTTGCAATATTGAATAAACTTGTTGATAGTGGTGAACGTTGTGTAGTGAATGTTGTGAAACACTATATGTTTTGAAGCCTACCTTTACTTATATGTAAAATTTGTCATGGAATGCAGATGTATAAATATATAGATGGGGTTCTATTTATCATAGGTGGATTGACAAGCACCCCATAAGAAGGCACAAATGAGTAGACAAGTGTCCTATAGGTGCCAACCTTAGGAAGAGCGTGCAAACCAACAACCTCTATGACCAAGTCATCAACCTTGTGCTCCAAGTGTTGAGTGAATTTTGAGGTGAGATGGAAATGCTTCCAAACTCAAAAGGTGTGTGCATGAGGTTAACCAAACAACTTGGTAACCTCTAGAGGTCTCAATGGTTTCACATTCGATTATACAAGAAGTTTTCTAACCTCATCAACCTAAGTACACTTATGTATATAGTGAATAGATTAAATATTCACACTAACAATATATATAAACTTTACATACATATATATACATATATATATATGTATATATATATGTATGTGTGTATATATATATGCATGTATATTGTGTGTGTGTATATGTATATGTATATATATGTATATGTATATATATGTATATGTATATATCCCAACTTCTATATTTATTATCAGCTCCAATAGTCTTCAATTAAATAGATGAATGGATGTAATGACCTTTAGAAAGAGAAAATAAACATTAACAAATAAATCAAATTTATCTCATTTTATTTTTATAATAAATTTAATCCAATGTCTTAAAGAATTACACAATAAAATAGAAACTAGATTTATTGTGACTTGCAAACCATCTACAAGGTTATGAAGTAGACTTTTCATGTTTTATTAATTTGTTTTATTTAATCTACACATAAATATGATTAAAATTGTTAGATCTAACCTTCACCCCTAGTTTGATTCGTATTCACCATAATTGTGACTAATATAATTGAAATTAAGTTTATTCCTTAACATTAAACATTTGTTGAATATTGATGAACAAATAATTTAATTTCTTAATTTAATTTGTATTTTTCAAAATAAAACTTATAATAATTTAAATTTTTTATTGATTAATATTTTATATCACTTATTATAAATAATATTAAAATAAAAAACTAATGAAAGAAAACAAATAAAAGATTAAAAAAAATTATTTATTTTATAGTACAAAAATTAGTAAGCAAACAAAAAATTTTGTCTTCCATAATTTAAATTTTGATTAGAAAGGTTATTACATTCATAATTAAATCAATGATGAATTCCAAGATCCATATTCTCATAAATCTCAATAAGATTATAACATTTATAATTAAACCAATAATAAATGTCAAGGAAGTTTTATTGAGATAAAGGAAGGCATAACATTGACAATTAAACCAATAATCAATGTCAAGATCCATATGTACTGATCATCATCTCTCGATATTTTTTGTTTTGATCGAAAATATATTCTTCGAACAATGAACACACTCATCCCTCCTATAACCCATATTAAGTAACTAATAAACATGCCAACAAGACTTGGGCCAGAATACAAAAAATTAGGTATCAAGTACCATATGAAAATCCATATGTAATACTCATCACCTCTAGAGATCTTTTCTTTTGACTGCAAGTATCTCCTTCGGCCAATGAACACTCCAACCCCCACTATCACCACTGCAATCCATATATAACTACTCAACATGAAATCAAGAAGTATGGTCTGGGTGACAACAATTATTAAGAAAGTCCAAAGGTAGTACTCATCTTCTCTAAAGATGTATTTCTTGGAACGAAGGATCATTACTCTTATGCAAATTGGAACAATGCTCACCATAACCAAAATGATGATTGCTACAATTATATGGTTTGGTGCCACCACCATAAAGATTCCTGCTCCAAATGCCAACAACAGAGATATTAATGATATCCATAATCCAATAATAGAGGTGTCGATAAGAAGGGGATCTTCTTGTTTACCATAAAGTGCATACATTAGTAGCATTGCTGATGAAATTGAGCTACAAAATGCTAATGCATCACAAATCACTGTAATTTGAAAGTAAACACCATATAGGTGATGTTTTTTGTCTTCCTTAGGGAGAGTGAAAGCCGCTGCAAATGCTACCGTTGCAATCAACACTGCATTTACTGAAATAATTTGGACTTTCCACGTTGATTTTTTAATGGTGAATGAGCACTCACTTGTTTCATGTGTCATTTTTGGAGTCCATCGTGCACCATTTATTTCTAGCAACCATTCAATCTACACAAAAACCAACATCTTTTAAATCAAAAGGAATTGATCGGCATTCAAAGTTTCTATAAAGATTGGAAAGACTATAAATTTAGCTTTAAAGGTGGATTATTCTATGTTTCAATGAAATTAAATGCTTGGAAATTGATATTTCCTGCAAATAACTTTTAAAGGAAATAAAATTTTATAATCTCAATATAAAATGGGAACAAGATTTGAATCTTTACATAAAAATTAAATATAAATTTGAAACCTTCAATATTTTCATTTGAGCGAACTATGAAATTTGAATGGATAGCTATTATAGGAAAGAATTTTTTTCATCATGTGCATCTCAATTCAATAATTTCTCCAACCTAATTCTAAATATCATCAACCTATAAGCAGCCATAAACAATAAAGATTGAACTCAATCAAGTAGTACAAGTGTATATTTCACTAGAATAGATATATAAGTTATAGATTATATCCCATGGAATTGATCTAGATCTATGGGATTGACTCTTATAAAGTTCCAATTCTATCTAGAATCTTAGACAATTCCAACATTGAGGACATTTATTTTCCTATACGTGAACAACTAAGTTTTATAACATTAATTTTAGTTGGTAGTCTTCTTTTAACAATACTTATGTTCTAATAGATGAAATGAGATGAAATGCTTAAACTCTTACAAAAAATTTGTTTGATCACCAATAGCTAAGTGAATAGTAGAACAAATGAATCACTTACACCCTTGAAAAGGCGCTCGTCACTGTCCATGTTGTCAATAGCTATGTCTAATGCTGTCTTGCCTCGGTTGTCAACTTTATTGATCAACCTCTTTGATATCACCAACAACACCAAGGTTTTTATGCGCCTCGAAATTCTGCCAAAAATTTGTACTGCATTCTCAATCACCAAGTGTAGAGCACTTCTCCCCTCGTTATCTACAATTTCTATACAGTCTTTGGCGTATTTTAATATCTCTGTGACTAAATCTAGGTTTCCTTCTTTCACGGCTATGTGAAGCGCTGATTGGTGATTGTTGTCCACTTTATAACACAAAGACTTATCTTTCTCTAAAAGAATTTTGGCAATCTGTGATATTCCTTTAAGATAGGCAGCGTTATGTAGGGGTGTTCTACCTAAATTGTCAGTTTTTTGAAGGAGGTCTGGTCTAGCAGTTATGAGCTTCTTAAGCACTCCTGCACAATTAAAAAGATGCCCATTATAAAAAAGAAATGGTTTGCACGATTGTATAAAAACTAAGAGGGCTTAAGGAAAATTCACTGTCAACAAATTTATTTCTAACAATTCATTGTCAACGATTTATCATCATCATGACAAATTCATCCCGTGAAAAATTAACCATCAGGAATTCATGATAGTGAATTTTTCATGAAGTGAATTTGTCATGACGGTGAGTTTACATAAAGCCACTAAGAAATGTTTTGAAGATTACCTTTGTGTTTGTTGTAGACAGCACACTGCACAAGGGTTTGTCCATCGGATGTCCTCCTCACGTACTCCAAAGATGTGAGAGGCAAAAGTTTCATAACGATTTTCTTATGACCTTCCTCTGCAGCTTTGAACAACGCAGTTTCACCGGCACCATTAATCATATTTTGCAGATCACGACCAAGCTCCAATAAAACCTCAATTACTTTATAATGACCTTCAATTGCAGCTTCGTGAAAGGCGGTGTTACCTTCCTCATTTTTAGCCGTCAGGAATTCACCGCTGGCTTGGTTACCAGCCTCTATATCACGATTCATCAGCTCAAGCAGCATTTTCACAACTTTTACATGACCATGATATGCTGCCAAATGAAGTGCTGTATTCCCTGTGGGTGTAACCTCTTGGAGAATGTTGAGTTTATCTTGCAACTTTGTAAGCACCTTCACGTCGCTTGACGTTGCAGCTGCATATAATTTTGACTCCATTCTTTCGGAGATATCAGTCGTAACTATGGATAAACTGAGAGAGTATTCCACTTTGCTTTTAGTAGTATGTTCATTCAACACAACAAACCCTTAATATAGAGACTCCCTGAATCTGCTTTCAAAGAATTGGCAATATGATTTGGTAGATTCAGCGAAATTGCAGAGAAACAACAAAAAGAATTGATTAATGAGGAGTGGCTTTCAAGTCAAACACGATTTCCCAGGTGGTGTATTTTTAACTATAAAATTTGTACACATAATGACATCGCACCATCCTTGAAACATCCCAGAAGCAAAGCATTTTTGGGGCACTCTGAAAATAAGCCTTCGAAATTATTATTTTACGTTTGGAATTGACTGATTTCAGAGTCTGTCGGACTGAATTAAGAGATTTTGTTGAAGTTGCTAGCCACAAGTTACGCAGAAATTGCGTCCAATATTAAGATGAAATCAAAGGAATCTCTTTCCCCACCGCTATGTATCAAATCACTCTTAGTCATGCTCGGCCCAAACTACATAAACATAATCAATTGCATAATCAAAGTCAGTCTTAATCTCCATTTTTTTGAATGGTTGCGATCCGTGAGATCTAATCCCCTATTTTCAACTCCGATTGCAAAGCTCTTTCGTGAGTGCGCGAATGACAGGACTCGGCATCCAGTCATAAAGTGGAGTTGTTAGAGGAGATGACGAGGGGGAGTCCGCTGGTTAGTTGTGATGGCGAGACATCTAAGTGGAGGTCAATTTTATGAGACATGTGAAGACAAGTGGGTGTACAACATATCTTAGCTGAAGGGAAGGAAGATAATGTTCTATTGATTTTTATTTTTTTTAATACAATAAGGGTGTCTGTGTGACCCGGTTCAATAGTCTGTATCTTAGGTACCCGAGGCGAGCTAGGGCGAGACTAGTCCCCTGCAGGTGAGATCCCCCACCCGCAAGAATTCCCACCTCTTAAACCCTAGAGCAGAGACATCTAAGTATTCTATGGAGGGACATGTGAAAATAAATGGAGAGACAATAGATCTTAGTTTAAGGGAATCAATGAATAAAACATGTGATTATAAAAAAATATTTTAATATTAGTGAGAATATTAGATAAATTATGCAGATGGTGAAGATTAAAAAGATGATCATCAAGATGATCATCAAGGGGAGGGGTCATTGGTTCATTTGGCTAAAACATCATATTGTAAGCAAGAGGTCATGAGGTCCAATCTCCCCCTCCCCGTGGTACCGGAGGGCGTGTCACGCCATCACACCAACTTCACCGATCATTTGAAAAAAAAGAGTATCATAAAAAAAATTCAATGTGGAGGATGAAATGGAACTTGGCTATGTGTTGACTAGTTTGTGTTAGGGGTGAATCAAAGATCTAAAGAAAGTGAAATTCAAGTATGAATCGATAATATTGTTGTTTTGAATGATGAACTCTCACATACTTATCGTTCACATAGAATGCTCCAAAGTAAGGTTGTGTTATCTAGAGAATCTATGCATATCTACATTCTACAATGTATATCATTGAAAAGAAACATAAAAATTCTCACCATTAGATGATCACATTTTTTTTTACTAGCATCTTATATGGTTTATCAATTGTATAAAAATACTCTTTAAATGCAAGGGTTAGGGTGCAATCTCAATTCATAGTTTCACTTTAACATTTGTATTATATTTTTACTTTTAATTTTTCATGTCTTTCATAGAAGTAACCTTGTTATAATTGTAGACACCTAAAAATGGTCTGAAGAATCTAATTAATTAAATACAACTTATTTGATTAATTAATCTTAAATTCATCTACTTAATAAATAAATAGAAATATTTATTTATATTAAGTTCATTATTAATTCTTCTATTTTTAAATAAACAAAATTAAAAACTTTGTTTTATTTAATTATTATGATTATTGCTTCTTTTATACTTCTATCTTAAAAATTAAATACACAACTTAAATAATTTGTGTTATTTAATTACCTCATCAAATTTCTTCTTAATTAAATAAAGATATTCTAAAAATCTTTTATTTAATTATCACTTTCCTTTATTTTAATTTAATAAACAAATCCTATAGTTTGATTTATTAAATTATTTATTCCTCTTTTGCTAAATTTAAATAAATTAAAAATATTTAAATTTATGCATAAATCATTTACCACTATTCACTCACCAATAAAATTAGATTTTTAAAATCTAATTAATGCAACTTTTATTCACGGGAAGAGCTTCGGGGACAAACTTGTAGGAAGTCCTCTCAATCTTCTTCCATCAATCCTCCCTCTCTTCTTGCCTGGTGTTTTCATGGGGAGAAACAATCCTCCATGATCAGCTCCATCTTCTCATCTCATGCCATTCAATTCTCCAAATTGAATCACAGCCCCTTATCCCGTATCCCTGTGCAAATGTGCTACCGTGAAAGCTATAAATACAGCTCTTTGGCTACAGGAAATGGATCCCAACTTGTGCAATCTTACTCTGCAGGTTTTCCAAGCATCAAGCATCCAGCATCCAGCATCCAACATCCAACATTCAAGCATTCAGCATCCATCAAGCATCCGTCAAGCATCCAACATTTGCAGTCATAGCTGCAATCACAGTAGTTTTAATCATTTAAATCATATAGGAAATAGAATAGTTCATTTCTCATTCTTTAAGTGTCATTTCAATAGTTTAATTAGCTTCTAAATATGAGAGCAAAGTAAATTAGAGAAATCTTTAGAGTTAGAGAGCAATAGGATAGATTTCTGAAGACTTTTAGTTTAAAGTAGCTTAATTTTCTTGAATCTTAGATGCAATGTCCTATTTAGAGGTGTAGAAGCATGTTTAGATTGTTTAACTCATTCCTACGCTTACATTTTGGCGCCCACCGTGGGGCCTAACCCCATATTCTGATTAAATTTTGAAAAAAGTGTCCTACAGGTATTAGCGTGATAGTTTTCGCGGAACCATGACTTTTTGCAGCGCACCGGGTTTCTGTTATAGCGCGCCGGTGGTCTGTTTCAGCGTGCCGAGTTTCTGTTATAGCGCGCCCAGTTACTGTTTCAGTGCGCCGCTTCACTGTTTCAGCGCACCGCGTCACTGTTTCAGCGCACCATTTCACTGTCCTTAAAATCATTTTTTTTAATCTGGATTCGACGCGTCCGTAGCCAGATTTTGTTTTTGTCTAAATTTTGGATAAAATTTATCAATCCTAGGATAGAAATGGATAAAAATTGATCAATTCTAGGATAGAAACTTCACATTTTCTTGTGGGATTAAAATTGAACATTATGCTGTTATGGAGCAACATCTCCATATAGATTAGCTAACTTGTCATTTGGGTTTTTAAAAGTGAACAATTTCTCTACTGTGATTGGGTGATAGGTTTATGCTCTCCCCTTTGCTGGGTGCATCAGAATACCAGACTCACTTTTTTTTATGCATTTTAAAGCTTTTTAAAACCTTTAGATAGGCCTACCATAGTGGGAAAAAGTACTCACCCTACGGGAACGACCTGAGTGGGGACAGCCAAAAGCCATGGTATTCCAACCCACTTAAAAATTTATGTGAATTTGGGGAAACCCTCTTTCAACGGAAGTGTGCAGGATAACCATCCCCAAAATCTTTGTTTTAAAGATTGGGAGGTCTCTCGAGGGAGTTTATCCATTTGCTGCTCCGAATGAAAATTCTATCTAAGAACCTAGAAATAGAAGCACGCTTGTCAGTTTCTAAACATTGCAATACTCGGCGGTGCAGGGGCGGGGAAGAATCTACCCTCAAGCACTCACCATATAATTTCCAAGGACTGTTTGCTTAGGGGATCCGGTATCCACTTCCGTCACTCTGAATACGCACCTGGAAAAGACAAAAACATGGGCACCCTCTAGGGGGTGACATGGCTATGTGAGTCGACGCAATTCCAAGCTGTGGGTCGTTTGAGTATATAACGATGACCTTTTGTCTCTAGGAGTGAGTTTATTTGAAGTGTCTTATCTGTTATAAACCAATAAAAATAAAAAAGAATCATGCTTGATTCTTAAGAACATAGACTATCTGTTTAGATTCTAGGATTTTTTTAAAGTCAACCATTCTATTCTTGCTTGTTGTGTTTTCTCTCATTAAATTCAGATAAGATCATCACAAAAATCTTCAAAATCAAAACACTTGTGGAATTCTCATGATTCAAGATTGGGTATCCACCAAGTTTGTCAAGAAATCTCTTGTCAAACGAATCAGAAAACCAAAGAAAACACTTGCATACAAACAACTTCTGAGAAAGCAATGATTTCTATATCAAAGCAGGAAAGTTCTACTCCAACATAGGACTTTTATTCATAGGTATCACGATTTTTCTAGAGGTTATATGGATGATTATGCTGTAGCTCCCTTAGATTCACAAGCATTTTATCAAAGAAGGGCTCTTAGGCAACACCATAATCATAGTCAAAGAATTCATCCAGAATACATCCCACAACCGGCCATACAATACGATACCAGACCAAGTGAGTTTCATAGAATAAGATAGTTCTGTCTTAGCACCTCATGGTTCTGTTTTAGCGCTTTGGGTCACTGTTCCAGTGTGTCAAGTCTCTGTTTTAGCACTTTGGGTCTCTGTTCCAGCGCATCAAGTCTCTGTTTTAGCGCTTTGGGTCACTGTTCTAGTGCATCAAGTCTTTGTTTTAGCACTTTGGGTCACTGTTCCAGTGCGTAAAGTCTTTGTTTTAGCGCTTTGGGTCTTTGTTCCAGTGCTTTGGGTCACTGTTTTAGCGCGTCATGTCTCTGTTTTAGCGCTCCAAAAAGTTAGAAAAATAAAGAGTTGGTAAGACAGTTAGTCAGTTTTCCCATATCGATAACAAGGTTTTTATCAGTCCAAAACATTTTTTTTCACAGTCCAAAACACTTGGGTCATACAAAAGGAAAACTTTACCATTACACCTAGATCTTGAAACATCTTGCAAAGTGTCATTATCACCAAATCTGAGATTTTTTTCTGTCAAAGTTTCCCTATCAAGGATTTTTATCATCCTTCCATCACAAAACTAGACATGACTAAATCAGATTTTAAATCAAAAACCTTGACACTTATCCAAATCAAAAATCCCAGATCAAAGTCTAGAGTAAAAGGTTTGTATGCCTATTTTTACACGATCAGCATATCAAAGACAACAACAAGAACAAAACAAAAGAATAGTAGCCATGGCTGAAGAAAACCCTTGGGGACGATATAGCAACACTGATCCTCTCACTAATTCACACGAGAAAGAAATAACTACAGAGGAAATCAAGAAATTTCAACAAGACCCTCATTTCAATAAATTTATGGAAAAGATGCTAGAGCAAGATATGGAAAAGTATCTTCTATTATTAGCTGACAAAGGTGCTAAGCTTCCTAAAGACTTTGATGTCAATCAACTCAAGGAAACAACCACAGCCCAGACAACTAGTATGGAAAACCCAAATCAAATAGATGCTTTGACAAAACAAATCCAACAATTACAATTACAGTTCCAAAATATCCAACAAGGGCCAACAAAAAGATATTCCTTACAAGACATTTGCCCTTATCCATTCGATCCAAACATTAACATGATACCATTTCCACAGTATTGTGAGTACCCAACATATAACAAATACAACGGGAGAACCGATCCATTTGATCACGTATGGGAATTTTGAGCCACGAGCATAGAGTTCGCACACGAGGACTCTTACTTACTACGATTATTTCCAAGAAGCTTAGGAAACACTTGCATGGAGTGGTTTTCTAAATTGGAACCCGGGATTCAATCTTTTGAAGAACTGATCAATAGGTTCATAACGCACTTCTCATTCAACATCCAACATGGGGCAACCTTAAAAGAACTCTACAACACCAAACAAGCAAAGGGGGAAAAGTTTCTTTCCTTTCTCCAACGATGGAGAAGGCTATTTGCTAAATACCCTAGATCTATTCCTGAAGAGGAGAAGATAGAGATGTTCATTGATAACTTAGTGGAGGACATGAATTATAGATTGGACTTACAATGTCCATCTACATTTGAACAAGTTATCGAAAAGGGGCTCAAAATTGAAGAGGCTCTAATCAAAAGAGGAACAATCAAACACTTCATTGAAGGTTCAAACAATAACAATTCCTCTAATAACAACAACGAAAAGCCAAGATTTTGGCAAAAGAACAAGAATACTGATACCATGATCGATACACACACATCTAAACCAGTATTCACCTTGACACCAACCCCTACAAACAAACAAAACAATGGTCTTAATGTCAAACAAAGTAGTGATCAAGGGAATAATCAAAACAGTGGAGAAACAAAAACTCAATCATTCCAATGACCATCCAATAAATGAAAATTCACGCCATTAGGACAATCATTGGAATCAGTCCTCAAAGAACTTTTAGATGAAAAACTCATTCAAGTACAAGAGGCTAGAAATTGGGACCCTCAAGTCAAACCATCATGGTGGAATGACTTACACTACTGTCACTACCATCAAAATAAAGGCCACATGACTGAAAATTGTTGGCAGTTAAAACATGTGGTACAAGACCTCATAGATCAAAAGAAAGTATGTGTAGAGGGACACCAAACAAACAAAGATCATACGACGTTCAAAAATCCTCTACCCAATTATCAGAAGGGAGAATCCTCTTCCGCAAACACCAAAGGTAAAAACATTGGTTATGTTTATGACACAACGATTCTTTGTTTTTCCGCCGCTAAGGAGGATGAGGAGTTATGCAATCAAATCAATTAGAACAATGACATTACATCTACTAATTTGCAACAACATATGGACAAATCTGAAAACCAAATTAATGTAATCACACTCAAAGGGAAACAAGAATACCAACCGGTTAATGCCACAACAAGGGCACAATCCAAAGTTATATTGAAAGGAGCATCAATATCATCCCCATCTGTGGATCCTCCCTCTAATCAATATAATCTCATTGATCAATTGCAGAAAATACCGACACAAATATCCATCTTAGAACTTTTAAAGATTTCCCCATCACACAAAGAGGTTCTTGAACAAGCTCTTGTATCAACCACGGTACCTAACAATTTGGATGTGTGTCAGTTCCAAGCTATGGTGGGACATCTATCTGCACCTCATTGCCTCTCATTTTTTGAACATGATGATGTATCACTCACCCATCCACATAATTCTACCCTTCACATCGAATTCCTCATCCATAAACACCGTGTCAAGCGTGTCCTGATAGATGGAGGGGTTGGTTTGAATATTTATACCTTAAAGCTGATTCGTGCACTAGGATACTCAGATGAAGCCATTGATACAAGAAGAAAAATCACAATCAAAGCATATGATGAAGAAGAAAGATCCTCTAAAGGGTTGATCATATTACCCATTCAAGTGGGACCTATTGTCCAAAAAGTGGTTTGCCAGGTCTTAGATAGGGAATTGACATACAACATACTATTGGGATGCCCTTGGATCCATGATATGCAAGCAGTACCTTCTACCTATCATCAATTCCTAAAATTTCCCGTCAATGGACATGAGATAACAATCACAGTAGACTATAATGACACCCAAGCTTGTCATACATTGAAAACATCTCAGGATACATTCATACCTCACAATAGAGAAGCTAGCACATTAGATGGTGAGCAACAGCAGACCTTCATATCAAAGTGGCTTCCAAAACAACAAAAATCACAAGAGATAAGGGTGGCACAATCTAACCCTTCAAATGTTGAAAAAAAATTGGCTCCACTCTCACATCAATTCACCAAGGAAGTACAGATAAGTGATAAAGGAATAAGTGAATATGGTGTTGGACACTCATTTCATCTATCACAAATGTTACCCTCCTTACAAACGTAGGGACAGCCATCTACAATCACCCAAAATTCAGAACAATCGACAACAACATTAGATGGCAGATTTGTAAAAGCTGGGAACTTAGATGAAGAATCAGAAGATAAGGCCATACTAAATTGGCTTTATAAGGATGAGGAAGCTTCCACTTCCACAAGTAATATCATAGAGACAAATCAATACGGAAAGGGAAAAACTATTCTGGAAAAGATGGGATATTCAGGACAGGGACCTCTTGGGTTAAGGAAACAAGGCATAACAGAACCAATCCAGCCTCTTACGCTCCAACATAAGGATAAAATAGGACTAGGATATGCAGCAGAACAAGGATCTCTTGATCGAGGGAAACAAAGTGTAACAGAACCAATTGAAGTTCTCACAATTCAGCAAAATGGAAAAACTGGACTAGGATACACAGAAGAAGCAAGAGCATAACTTACCAATAAAACTGTGGAGCGTATTCTTCAAATAAGAGATAATTCTGACATAGATTCAAATGAATATGAGTGGGACAATTTATCAGATGTTTCTTATGAAGATATTCAGATTGATGTTATCAAAAAGTATACCCCAAATGTGAGGAGGGTCAAAGCTCGAGTTTTAATCCTATTGTCTTTGAAACACAAAACTTCGATGACTCAAGTGAAGATGAACAGACATCGATTGAGATAAATGATGTGGAAGAAAATACCTTCGTAGGCCTCGACATTACCATTAACAACCTGGATGAAATTTTCGTTCGAGCTTTCACAATCATTGACCTCGACCCATCTAATGATTCATTGCCTTTATTGCATCCCGAGCTTATCGAATGGGAACCCCAACACTCCATCAATCTCCCTGTTTTTGACAATGACTCCGCTATTATTAACTACCTTTGCTATGAGGAATCTGATACTTGTTCTAACAATACTTATTTTAATGATGCTTTTAGGTAGGAGGGTGCCAAGCCTTTCAGTTGCAAAAATATGGAAATAAAAAATGGATCTAATGGCGAAAACCAATCTATGGCAGTATTTGATCCTAAAATAGTAAAAACAAAGAACGCATCCAATGGTGAAAACCTCATTGAGGCACCAAAGGATGAAAGGCTTGACATCCTCCCACAACATTACCATGAAATATCATCAGTGTTGATAGAACCCACACAGTCTATTGATATTGGCACAGCAGAGAAAGCAAGAATACTCCACCTGGCAGCATCCTTGATAGATACAGAAAAACCAGATTTTATCAAATTCTTTGAAGAACGATGCATCAATTTTGCTTGGTCATACTCTGACATGCCAGGCTTAGACACAGATCTCATTATGCATCACTTATCCTTACGGCTGGCACTAAACCAGTAAAACGAAACTAAGAAGATGCATCTACATGTTGCATTATTGGTAAAAAATGATTTGAAGAAACTACTAGATGTTGGATTTATGAGGATCTATTGATTATCTGATTGGATATCAACATTACTGCCTGTTTCAAAACCAGATCACACCATAGAATATGTACTGATTTTGAGATTTAAATAGAGCATGTCCAAAGGATGATTTTCCTTTGCCGAACATAGACATGATTGTAGATCTAACATCTGGCCATCAAATGCTATCACTCATGGATGGATTTTCAAGATACAATCAAATCAAAATAGCTCCTGAAGACAAGAAAAGACATCATTTACATGTCCATGGGGCACCTTTTGCTAGAACGTCATGCCTTTTGGGTTAAAGAATGCAGGAGCTACATACCAGTGAGCTATGACAACAATCTTCCATGACATGATGCACACCTTCATGGAGGACTATGTGGATGACATCTTAGCCAAATCTTACACCAAAGAAGGACATCTTGAGATACTGGGCAAAATATTTGACAGGTTGGAGAAATTTAAAGTCAGATTAAATCCCAAGAAATGTGCCTTTGGAGTAACATCAGCAAAACTCCTTGGATACATAGTTTCTACAAAAGGAATTGAAGTAGATCTAGCAAAAGTTAAAGCCATTATGGAAATGCCACCTCCTAAGAATATCAGTACATTAAGATCTCTACAAGGCCGACTACAGTCCATCAGAAGATTCATCTCTCAACTAGCAGATCAGTGTCATCCATTCAACCATCTTTTGCATAAAAATGTGTCTTTTAAATGGGATGAACGTGTGAGAGTACTTTCAATCAAATCAAGCATTATTTGATGGCACCACCAATCTTGGTGCCACCCAGTGAACAAGCCATTGTTGCTATATATTGCAACTTAAGATATCTCTTTAGAACTTGCTATACAAGAGGGAATGAGAGAAGGAAAGGAGCAGAGGCTATATACTATATCGTGAGGACACTCAATGAACATGAAGTAAACTACACCTTCATTGAAAAATCATGCTTAGCGTAGTATTTGCAACTTACAAAATTGCTGACACTATATGATCACTCCTGCTGTCAAGCTCATTGCAAAATTGATCCTCTCAAGTATTTCTTGAGCAAAGCGGCTTTTAGGAAAGGTTAGCAAAGTGGGTCATGCTCCTCGATGGAGTTTGACGGTATGTTGAAAGGTAGGCTATCAAAGGACAAGTCGCTTCAGCCCAGGTAATTAGAAGCTCCATTATCGGACTATCATCCTGACCTTGAATTTCACGATGCGACTATCCTCAATATTACAACACAACCATGGCAACTCTACTTCGATGGATCCTACACACAACATGGATCGGGGGCAGGAATTTTATTTGTCACACCTCTTGGGCACACAATTCCACGATCTTACAGGCTTACCTTCCATTGCACTAACAATGTGGCAGAATATGAAGCTTTGATCCTTGGAATTAAAGTGGCTATTGATTGGAAAATCACAGAACTACAGGTGTATGGAGACTCTCAGTTAATCATCTATCAAGTCAACAATGATTACCAAACTAAGGATGACACACTAATTTTATACAAGAGACTAGTAGATGATCTAAGAAAATACTTCATAGAAATCAAATTTGAGCAGATACCAAGATCAGAGAACAAAGCAGCAGATGCCATGGCCACAATAGCATCTCTTCTATAAATTCCTGAAATGCAAGAGCGTTATTGATTTATTGTGGAACAAGTGTCAAATCCTACATATGCAAATCCCAAATCCCAAACCATAATCCTTTTGGATAGTGCCCAATCTTCCATTTATGAAAACATTTATACTTATCTAAAAGATAATATCTTACTGCTAGATCTTGCTTGCAACCAAAAGCGCAACTTCATACGCCAATCCGCCAAACATACCATTATTGCTGACACCCTTTACCGTCGAGGCCTAGATGGTACTCTTTTGTGTTGTTTAGAACATAACGAATTTGCTTCTGCTTTACATGAGGTCCATGAAGGAATTTGTGGTACACATTCAAGTGGATTATCTTTAGCCAAGAAACTCCTTCGTTTGGGGTATTACTGGCCACACATGGAGCAAGAATCTTACCAGTTTGTTAAGAGATGCCAAAAATGTCAAATTCATGGCAATCTTATACACGCACCAGCACAGGAGCTACATCCAGTCACAACTACATGGCCTTTCTGTCAGTGGGGATTGGACTTGGTAGGGAAAATTAACCCATCCTCATCTAATGGACATAAGTTCATTATCACCGCAACATAATATTTTACAAAATGGGTGGAGGCAGTTCCTTTAACCACAATCACTGGGAAGCAAATATCATCTTTCATACTTAATTATCTCATTTGTAGATATGGGATACCCCAGTCAATCATCACAAATAATGGTAGGCCTTTCAAGAACCAAGACGTCCAAGAGCTGTGTGAAAAGTTCCACATCCAACATCGCTTTTCAACCCCGTATTACCCTCAAGGTAATGGACATGCAGAAACTTCAAACAAAACAATCCTAAAGATTCTCAAGAAGACTGTAAATGAGGTAGGGCGTGATTGGCACGTTCAGCTTAACCCTGCTCTTTGGGCTTACAGGACTAGCATCATTTTACCAATAGGAGCTACACCATATGCTCTTGTCTATGGATCAGAAGAAATATTACCTATCGAGGTAGAAATTCCATCCCTTCGAGTTTCACTAAAGGGACTCATTTCAGATGAAGATTATAGGATCTCCAGACTTCAAGAATTAGAGCTACTTGATGAACGTCGACAACAAGCTGTCAATCATTTGACAACTTATCAACAAAGAATGTCTAGGAACTATAATCATAGGGTTAAACCTAGAGTCTTCCAGATCGGAGACTTGGTCCTACGGGAAAACCCTAGAAATCAAGCAGACAGGGAAAATAAAGGAAAGTTTGAACCTAACTAGATAGGGCCTTATGTTATTATCTCAGTTTATGGATCAGGAGCATACCGGCTGTCTACACTAGAAGGAGACATGTTGGAGGAACCCATGAACAACATTCATCTTAGACGATTCTACACTTGAAGATACCTAGTGCACGGTCAATAAAGTTGTCTTGATGAAAACCTGGAAAACAGGCGTCATGATGACGGAAAAATAGGAAAAGTAAAAAAAAAGAAAGATACAAAAGAAAAAGAAAGAGGACACAATAAAAACAAGTGATGAAAACCTGGCAAACAGGTGCTACTTGTGATTTTCACCAGCTCTCCTATCTATTTAGATACAGTTTTGTCACAATTGTTTCCTTTTGGATCATTTCCATCCATCATTTGGGATAATCATTATCACTATCCATATCATAATAGAGATATCATGTTTTACCCTAGCTTGGGGGCAACATCCTAGTGTTATTTGGTACAATGGACTTTCAGCTTAAATGGAAAGGAAATCAAGCATAACAACACCAAGTGACAATACTCGAGAAAATCCAAAAACATCAGAAAATCCATAAAAATCCAAAAACATCAGAAAATCCATCAAAATCCAAAAACATTAGAAAATCCATCAAAAATCCAAAAACATCAGAAAATCCATCAAAATCCAAAAACATCAGAAAATCCATCAAAATCCAAACACATCAGAAAATCAGAAAATCCATGCAAAAACATTCATAAAATTGAAAGCACAAAAATAGAGTCTACATCAATTAAAAGTGGAGTCTATGTCAGTCGAACTACGTGGTCTCTGCGTGTATAACGTAGGCAAGACTAATCTTTGATCAGTCCCTTAGACCCCTAGGATAGATCTTTAGGTTACATCATTTGGTCAAACATTTGAGAATATCATGCAAACATCAGCACACACATTTCAACACTAATGATCTAATCTAAATAATGATTTGAAAATACATTAAGTAGAATTTGAATTGTTGTGCTTTTTATTTTATCATTTGCTTATCATTTCTTTGAAGCTACTCGATGATGTATTGAACTAGAGAAGCAAGGAAGGAGAATGATACCTTTTCTTTGTTTGCTGTTTGTGAGCTAGTCATTATTATTTTGTGAATTGTCGCGGGAAGTGCTCTACCAAGTATCATGGATGACATTCTGATTCACTTAAGAAAATGATTAATTCTTGTTTGTTTATGCAAGAAATGCTCAGGTCATCATTGGTCTATATTATACCTTGATGCTTGTGTTCGCTTGCAATATCAAATATCATGAAAGAAATACTCAGGTCATCATTGGTCTATCTCATATCTATGATGCTTGTATTCGCTTTCAACATTTTAATAAAAAAGTTCAGTGATGATACACAGCAGAATAAAAGGATTATTGAAATGACACTTAGGTTTGCATTGATAAAATAGGTTTGCATGGTAAACATAGATTGCATTCATAATAATACATCTGCAGAGTACTGGTTGCACAAGTTACAAAGATTCATTCACAAATAATGTTATCTTTTCTTATTAAGGATTGAGTATACTTGACACATAAAATTTTCAAAATGACATGCATATAAAATCATTTCTTCATCTCATCATAAATTTCACAATAAACATCTCATTTCGCGACATCATATACATGTTATGTTACATCATTTACTTACGTCTCATCACATTGTCATTATCATATAGTTGCAAAATCATCATTCATTGCATACATATAGAAGGCATTCTACATCCTCATACATTTACATCTCATTACATTACATTTTCATCCATACATCATTCATTTACATTCATATATACATCATTCATTTACATCCATACATCATTCATTTACATTCATTTATATACATCATTCATCCATACATCATTCATTTACATTCATATATACATCATTCATTTACATCCATACATCATTCATTTACATTCATATATACATCATTCATTTACATTCATTTATATACATCATTCATTAGATACATCATACATTGCATTTCATTAGATACATCATACATTACATCACATTTCATTCATCATACATTGCATCTCATTAAGAAAAGAAATACATCATCAATATCATATCACATCATCATTAATGCATTCATACAAGCTAGTAAAATAAATCATCATAAAACATAAAAATGAAAATGCATCCATCACATAAACCATGTAGAACATATCATAGATCAATTGAACTGCTGCACATATATATCTCATCAAGTGTCAAGTATACAATGAAGTCTGAAAAAGGATGAAAATAACATCATATCAAAAATGGATGTATATATCTCTCAACGGGTACACAAAAGATCTCAAGTGGTACTCGCACCAGAAGGAGCAGGTCTCGCGCCAGTATCATGACCACCACCAGATGTCCCAAGATCTCTCAGATCTCTCGGATCTCTCGAGAGAGGCTGTGTCACACCTCTGCTCACTGTCCTCGAACGAGTCCTCTCTGAGCGAGACTGGGCATAACTGACTCTCTGCTCTAGGGGCAAAGCTCATGATAGCGGCTCCTATAAAACTCAACCTCGGCACCTACACGCATAGCCTCTCGCATGTAATCTGCCACAGAGGTCCCATCTGCCACTCTCTGCAATCTCTCTGTAGTAGCCTGTGCTGTCTCTGCCGTCTGTCTAATAGTATCTCGCTCTACAGTCAAGGCTGTGATCTGTGCCTAGGCAGTGGTCAACTGTGCTCATACACCTGCTAGCTAAGCCTATGCTGTCGCTGCTGCCTGTAGAGCCCCATCTCTCTCACCAATCAGAGAGGTAATCTGTGTCTAAGCAGTAGCTAGCTATGCCTGCATCTGGGCCTGCATCTATGCTAGTAATCCCTGCACCTGTGCGAGCTGTCCCTGTAAGGTCTAGACCTGCACCTGTAACCCTGCAACCTCTGATCACTCTGCCAACGAGGAATCAATAGCTTGCCTCTTACGAGGTGCACTAGTAGATGGCTCTGTAGTACCTCCTACGCTCGATCTCCCCTCATCTCCGCCATCATCATCACTGCTATCCCCGCTGCTATCATCACTCTCACTGTCATCATCACTGCTACTCTCACTATCATCATCTCTCCCCCGTCTCTGACCAACTTGACCACCCCCTGCTGGTGCTGGTGCTGGTGCTAGTGCTGATGCTACCACTGGTGCTTGTACTGGCTCATCCGGAATGGTAATACATGGAGGAGGGTGTAGAGCCAAATATTGTCCATACTTGGGAGTAACAGGTGCCTCGACAATGTCTCATCGCATATCCCATGCTGATGGCTGTAGAGCATGATAACCCTCAACAAGTGCCCTATAAGGCAAACTAGGACCCCAATCACTGACATCTATCCATCGTCGGCCGTAATGCGCTACTCCCTGTGGCATACACTGCACGATGCCATACTGCCTATAGACGCAACGAAATAGGAATTTCTTCAAGATCTTGGGGCTCTTCCCAATCAAATACATCGAATCAGCCAAGAACCCCAACTCAATATCATCATCATCCTAGTCATCACAGTCTAAATAAGGACGCCAGGTCACTGTCTCCACATCATCGATAATCTGCCTCCAATAATCTAGCTTACCCATCATATGCTGGGTAGGCCTGCCTCTATAACGAAACACATAGGGTCTCATCGCTGGTCTCGATAACACTGGCACGGAATGCGTAACAACAATATGCTCCCATGCCCATACCTGAAGAAGGGTAGCACCTGCCGATAAACTGCTGCCTCCAAGGTACACGATCCAGTGTAAATCATGATAAAGCTGAGCAAGCATGCACATGCCCCAAGCATATCTCGTCCTGTGGGCCACCAGACCCTCTAAAACTCGACCCCACCCAAGAGATAGACCCTTTGACCTCTTATCAGGACAAAGGAATCCACCAATAAAATCGGCCAAAACTGAAGGAAGTGGAGCATATGACTCATAAATCTCTACCCAGGGAACCCACTCCCGCAACATGGGGATCCTGAAAGACTCTCCGCATAGCCTCTACCCCACCAACCTCCTCTGAATCATGCATGACAATCTCCCCACCAAAAGGAATGCGAAGAATACGCCATACATCCTCTGGCGTCACAGTCATCTCGCCAGTAGGTAAGTGAAAGGTGTTTTGGTCACTATGCCACCGCTCTGCCAAAGTTGTCAATAGACCCCTATTAAGTCTAATATGGGGCATATCCAATAATGTCGCTAAACCGCAATCAGTAATGTGCTGTCTCTCATCTGGTGAAAGTCGCGGTATCATATCAAAAGGCCAGGGGAACTGCTCCCGCACTTGGATAACATCCAAATGCTCCTGTTATCATACAAAAAGAACATTTTAATCAGAATATCAAACATCAGGAGGTCATCAAATTTTCAAAAATTGTGCTTCACCTATCAAACTATCAATTTATCAAGGAACCCTCATCTATCAATCAGGTTCATTCCTTCAGAAAGTTTAATTATTCCTCGCCTATCATGAGGGTAATTATTATCAATCAATAGATCTCGCTCATCATGAGATCGTTTACCATATATTTTAGTCACAATCAAACTAAAATAGATGGGATCAACAATCAATCAATGAAATAAAAATCAAAGTGCACAATTCTTCATAACCTATACTTCCAAGTGCTACAAAATTTTACTGAAGCGCTACAAAATCTACTTAAAGCACTATTCCTGGTGGCACGCTACAAAATCCTCCTAACGCACTACAAAATCAACCTAAAGTGCTAAAACTCCTGAAGCGCTACAAAATACCACAGACGTGCTGCAGATTTGACCCTGCGTGCTAATACTCTGACGCGCTACTCTAATCTATGGACGCGCTACAGAATTCAATTGGCGCGCTAAAACTATGATGTGCTACAACAGTTACTAGATGCACTAAACCGTGTCTGCCGCGTGCTGAAAACATAAAACACGTGCAAAAAGACATAAACAGTAAGGGCACAAATTACGAGGAGGATTTGGGGTACGTACCAAAGGTCCATAGTCGGCCGGACGCTGGTGACGTCGTACACGCTCGAGTCGGTGAGTGTGGTAAGGGATCGGCATCCTGAAGCTCTAGCACTCTGAGGGTCTTTATCACAAGATTGTCAAAGTCAAATGCACAAATGACTTTTGAAAATGACCTTTTGAGCATTTATAGGTTATTTTTGTGGGATTTTCATGGGATTTATTTATTTTTCCTTCTGAGGAATTAATTCTTATCTATCACAGGGGCATTTTTGGACAATTTTGTCGGAAGATAAATTGTTTCTTCATCATAAAATCATCAAATCATCATAAAAATTCAAAAAAATTGAAAAATCATAAAAAAAATTCAAAATTCATCAATTTATCTCCCATGGGGGCATATATCGCTATCATTTCAAAATCCAACATCTGGGGCAAATCTGGGGCATATTTTAAACTTTTCATCAATATTGGTAACTGAGACAAAATCATTCTTTGAAGCAATGCGTAAACACGTCACTTCAAAGAGGGGCAAAATGTAGACACCTAAAAATGGTCTGGAGAATCTAATTAATTAAATACAACTTATTTGATTAATTAATCTTAAATTCATCTACTTAATAAATAAATAGAAATATTTATTTATATTAAGTTAGTTATTAATTCTTCTATTTTTAAATAAACAAAATTAAAAACTTTTTTTTATTTAATTATTATCATTTTTCATCATATTATTTCTCTCTTAATTAAATAAACAAAATTA
The DNA here is from genome assembly GCA_007258455.2 of Sequoia sempervirens. Lineage (NCBI taxonomy): Eukaryota > Viridiplantae > Streptophyta > Pinopsida > Cupressales > Cupressaceae > Sequoia > Sequoia sempervirens. The sequence continues at coordinate 170,979,571 of VDFB02000017.1, forward strand.
AAAACTTTGTTTTTAATTTAATTATTATCATTATTGCTTCTTTTATACTTCTATCTTAAAAATTAAATACACAACTTAAATAATTTGTGTTATTTAATTACCTCATCAAATTTTTTCTTAATTAAATAAAGATATTCTAAAAAAAAATTATTTAATTATCACTTTCCTTTTATTTTAATTTAATAAACAAATCCTATAGTTTGATTTATTAAATTATTTATTCCTCTTTTGCTAAATTTAAATAAATTGAAAATATTTAAATTTATGCATAAATCATTTACCACTATTCACTCACCAATAAAATTAGATTTTTAAAATCTAATTAATGCAACTTTCATTTACGGGAAGAGCTTCGGGGACAAACTTGCAGGAAGTCCTCTCAATCTTCTTCCATCAATCCTCCCTCTCTTCTTGCCTGGTGTTTTCATGGGGAGAAACAATCCTCCATGATCAGCTCCATCTTCTCATCTCATGCCATTCAATTCTCCAGATTGAATCACAGCCCCTTATCCTATATCCCTGTGCAAATGTGCTGCCGTGAAAGCTATAAATACAACTCTTTGGCTACAGGAAATGGATCCCAACTTGTGCAATCTTACTCTGCAGGTTTTCCAAGCATCAAGCATCCAACATCCAGCATCCAGCATCTAGCATTCAAGCATTCAGCATCCATCAAGCATCCGTCAAGCATCCAGCATTTGCAGTCATGGCTGCAATCACAGTAGTTTTAATCATTTTAATCATATATGAAATAGAATAGTTCATTTCTCATTCTTTAAGTGTCATTTCAATAGTTTAATTAGCTTCTAAATCTGAGAGCAAAGTAAATTAGAGAAATCTTTAGAGTTAGAGAGAAATAGGATAGATTTCTGAAGATTTTTAGTTTAAAGTAGCTTAAATTTCTTAAATCTTAGATGCAATGTCCTATTTAGAAGTGTAGATGCATTGTTAGTTTGTTTTCTTCATTCTACCACTTACAATAATGTTTGTTTGTAATGGCATTATACTTGATAAAATCTTCATCGATGACATTTTAGCATGCCATTTCCAATCATCTTTAAAGGCCTACTTCATAGTTATTTATTTTTACATAATAATTTAGTGAGTTGTGTATGAATTTTCTTTTTCCAATGTGCTTTTCATGGACACTTGCACTACTCATTAGGCCTGGTGGTGCCTTCTTTCTTGTAGATAAATTATGAAATATATTTAAGTTGAAATAAATTTATTATTTTCCTATAAAAAAGTATGACCAAGTCTACAAGATTGGGTGCAATGTTTGTAGTCTGTTATCAATCTGAATAAGCACCCTTGTTGAGCAACCATCTCAACTATTCAATGACATATTGGACGATCTCTCTAATTTTGAGACTTGAAACTTGAAGTTAACCTCCACATGAAGGGTTGGCTCCATTTCTGCTAACCTTACCTAAGAATGAAACTAATCATAATTTTTTGTTCCCACTTGAGAAAAGAGTAAGATTTTTAAACTAAAAATATAAATATGTGTGGTGATGCACCAAAATGAGTTTATAGAGTTGTGTATCAGTTTACATACACAATGACAACTTTAAACTATTGATGGATTTCATGCACAAGATATTAATCTTTGCATAGGTTATGAAATAAAGAGAAATTGAAAGGAAAATATTATTTTGCAACACAAAAATATGATGAAGGTAAAAAAATTAGTTTTTAATTAGTTAAAATGGTTGTACAATAGTTGATACAAACTCCATTACAAATTATTCTCTTCAAAATAAGAGATCTCCTATTACATAACATTTTTCTTATATATCTTAGAAAGTATCCACCTAGTAGGGAGAATGTAGGGTAATTTCTTTTAATGAAAATTCAACTACAACTGATTGTTAGGTGCTAGAATTTTTTTTCTAACCTACATCTTTGAAATTCTCCTCAAACTCCATCATATTGAGCATAGTAATGAGGTGTTTTGGATTTTCTAAATAATAAACTTAGAAAAATATCCTTTGAAAAGTTGAAGATATCCTCCACAAGGCTTGAAAGCTATTCTTATCTCATTAGATACTTCCATGATGGTCAAAATTTTGTTACATGTATCCTTGAAGTCATAATTTCTCTCCAATTGATATTTGCATGAATATATGACATGTCTAAAACTGCTTGCAACCTCCTTGACTAGGCATAGAAGAAGCTTCTTTTTACATTATGGAGTGAAGTTGTCTATTAAGTCTCATTTTTCATGTTTCTTCTATATTGAGCATCATTCATGAAATACCTTGGCATACCTCAAAACCATCACAAGTCTTCCTTTGCATTAACCATATGATGCTCCTTTCAAAACTTGACATGGAGGGAATTCAATAAGCATTGTTTTACCCTCCCACTATTATTTTCATAGGTTTTCTCCTAGACCATAAGATTACTATCTCAAACATGTAGAAGTTCTATACATAGGATTTTTGTCCTAGACCTTCAAATGTTCTTTCAAATTCCCTCACAATTCTATCTTTTGTTTTTAGTTGATCCTTGCACTTGTTTCTTTTCATATCCTCATATCCTCATTCAACCTATCCTTTGAGAAAATTCTCTATGTCACCTCTTCAACAATCCCTTCAATGGTCTCACTATCCTTGCACGATTGTTTAACCCCATGCTTGTCTAATAATATTAAATTCAACATTCCCAACCAATCTATAACTATCCTTATTTATAGTGTGTAAAAAAAATAGAGCTACTTCCACTTTGATTAGTCAAAAAACCATGGAAGTTCCCGTCCAACTTTCTACTACACTACTCATTCATACTTTCTTTTGACTATTACATCCTAATATAGCCATCTTCATTTTATCTTGAAACAACTTGAATAATTAAATCTCCATGTTATTGTTCATAGGTGACTTCTTAGGAAGATAATGCAAAAGAAAGACTACAATGTTTATTGCAACCTTCATGATTTCCTTGAGTTGTTTAATCTGTTATCTATCTATCAATCCTCTTTTGTATAATTCATGAGAAGAAGGTCCACCAATAATTGTAGCATATGTTTTAGTTATGTGAATTTTATTTTACATGAAAGGGAATTAAACAATATTACTATTAAGATAAAATGTCATTTGTAAACTTTCATACCCATTATCCTTTGGTTTGGCAATGTAGTCTTCATTTTATGTGGCATTTTTTCCACATATTCCTACATTTGATGCATCATTATTTGTCACCACCTCCTTTGCATGCTTCCATTATTACCACATAAATTTCATGCACTTTCATATAGAAGTACGTAAGGCTTAGCATATTTTTTTCAATGGTTGAAAGAACCTTCACAACTCTTTTTGGTATCTCAACCCAAAATCCATGAGTCAATCATCAACAACAAAGTCGATTCTTGTGATGTCTATAGAATGTCATTTGACTATAGTGTAAGGAAAGTAGAGGTGCGGAAACACTTTCCTAATGTCAAATCCACAGGGAAGAATGCAATGCAGGGCTTTTAATTTTCAAATTACAATCCAATTAAGACACGCATGAAATATTTACTGAAATAGAGCAAATACAATGAGATAATGAACAACAGATTTACATGGGAAAACCCTTTCGAGGGAAAAATACCACCAAGGTGTCAGCGTATTACATTAACAAACAAAATTACATACAATTAGAATACAACTCTGCGAGGTATTTTCTTTGGCAAGCTTCATTCCTTTATTCATCAATTGAAATACTCTCTAATGACTCAACTCAATGCTCCTCAAATTGAAATTTCGATCACCTTTTATTCTGTAGAGTGGGTTTCATCTGCAACGCATCATATCAAAACGTTGCCGATCATAGATAGTTTCGCTTTGGGGGCAAATGATTTTTGCCATATGGTTTTTCTAGTGTTGCAACTTATGCGAAAATAGTCATCCGTTTGAGAGCGGCTGCGGTTATTGGTCTGATGGGATGCCACATAGAATGGTCACATGGTCAATGACATTCAAACTTTGTTGGCATATCGGTGAGATACTAACAGTGTCTCCCCAATGCCACAAAGTTTC
>VDFB02000017.1:170983692-171017376 GCA_007258455.2 Sequoia sempervirens
TATCCTATTCCTTCATATACTAGTCCAGTCCAAGTTCCCACATCCTATCCTAATCCTTTGGTCATTAATCCTTTTCAAGTCACCCTCTCACGAGCCACATCTAGTCATGAAAATTCTATCATAGTCCAAAGTCAAATCCCATTTAATAAACTTGAGGATACATGTCAAAATGAAAGTCCAAAGCATGACCTTATAATGTCACCCTCATGTCAAGAACAAGGTAGTCCATCCCATGACCCTCTCTTAAACTGCATTCAAGGATTCCTTCAAGACAATCATGACATCCAAAGTACACCTACCATTGACCAAGAAGTCCAAATCCATGACAACCCCATCTTCGACCAAGACCCTACCATTGACCAAGAAGTCCAAAATGATCCACTCCTTGACCTTTATGCCATTCATGATCAAACACTTGCCGACCCTATAAAGGCCTCTACTATTGACACTTCCCACGATGAGACACTTGCCTCCATTACACACATAGACGATATTCCTCAAGCACAAGAGTATTCCAATATGGACATATTTGAAAATGGTCAAGCTATAGCTGAATTCATTGGACTCTATGACACTAAACATAATGATGGCTTCGACATTGACTTGGAAGCACCAACAAAATCATCTGAACCTGATATGTCACATGATCAGACCAAAGATATCAGTCAGGAATATGTCCAACATCAAAATGAAGCTAAGAAACGTTATCACTTAGGGTCCTCTATCTTTGTCAGAGCAGGCTTTCTTGCAGATGAAAATATTACAAGTGACAGTATCCACATACCTAATGATGGGTTAGCATCTTGCTTTCAAAACAATAAATACCCCATCGCAAACAGAATATGTCAAAGCATGCATTATCAAGGAAAAGGACTAGGCATACATGAGCAAGGAATTCTAGAACCAATACAACTTCAGGCAAATTACAGACATCAAGGTCTTGGTTATTCCTCAGACAACAAATTAAACAATGTCAGTGGTACCTCCTCGATATTGGGGGTAGCTTTGTCAAATACAAACATCAAAATGGAGTCCATGAGAAATCCTTGTCATAAGATTGCTGCCAACACCCCCTCCACCCACACCATGAATCGTCATTCCATCATAAATAAACCTTCCCTTTGGAACCAACAAAAACAAAAGTCTTACAAATCAAAAGATCAAAATCAAATGTCAAAGGCCATTGAATCAAACAAAAGAACAAGTGGACAAATGAAATTAAAATGGATCCCAAAGAAAGAGGGATCAAACAAAGACACCAAGTCAAATACAAAAGTCAATTACAATGTGGAGCCACAAGACAAGAGGACTCCCACATATAACACATGTCCACCTCCTTCAAAATGGTCATCAATCAAGACATATAAAAGTGTTGGTTCCAAACACCATCCCTCCAAAATCCGTCATCCACCATCCCAAGTTTGGAAAATAAAAATTCATTCATCCAAACGTCCAAACAACCTTTCCATGTCCACCATCATTTGTCATAATCCTACATCTCGCCTAAAGTCCAAAAATCTTACATCACAAATCCGTCACATCATGGCAGCAACTCTTTACCACAAGGACTCTTATGGCACTCTATTGCAATGTGCGTATTTTGATAAGGCCAATTCTAGTATCAGAAAGGATCACAATGACATTGATTAGTTGTATACAAGTGCTACAATCCTGACAAGACAACTCCTTCAGCAAGGTCATTTTTGGCATATCATGGCACCAGTCTCTACATCGGCACCATCAGTGGATTCAAAATAGTCAGTGGTTATCTAAAGCATCCAGGCTATCCACAAAATCAAAAATACAAAAAAAATTAAAAAAATTGTCACCTTGATGAAAACCTAGCAAACAGGCGTCTTGGTGACACCAAAAAAAAAATCAAAAAGTCAAGAAAACAGTAAAGAGAAAAATTTCATCCAATGGTGAAAACCTGGCAAATAGGCACCCTGAATAAGTACCATGATGAAAACCTGGCAAACAAGCATCATGTGTAAAATAAATCATCTATGTGGACTCTTACACTTGGGGGCAAGTTGTCTCATTTCCCATGCCTTCCTCATGACATTGACATCCATCTAAGCCCTATCATTTCTGTCCATTTTCCCACCTACCTTGGTCTTGACACTTCAAAACTGGCACATAAATCATGCTTTGGGAAAACTCTTGACATGTCTATCCTTTAGTCATACCGCGATTCATGAAACATCATGTCATTGACCATCATAGTCTTATTGTCATATGCGGCCTGGTCATGAAAATTATATGGCGTCCCTTAGTCTCATGTCTGCGTCTTTACCAAGGCCACCCCTACATCCTTTTCATATGCGTCACCTACCTTGGCTTTTTCCCTTGTCAAAAGGTCTAAGGATAATCATCATCCCATCTAGTCCCTAACCAAGTCATTCCAAATGCAATGGGTAATCCATACAAGCACATTATCCAAAACATTGCCCGGCACATTTGGCCCGGTACACCTCCGCTTTCGTCCGCATTAGTCATCGTCCTCCGTTGTTTGAGGATCGTCCTTCCCGCGTCAAAACAAAAGCGTTGTCATCACATCGAGGTGGTATTCAGCTTGACTAGAGGCACAATCATGTTTGTCCTTGGATTCTCATGTGTAATGAGCATGATCCTTATGCATTTCATCGCGATCCTCTTAAATGTCAAAATCCAAAAGCATCATACAAAATGTCTTGAAAAAGGCCAATCATAAAATGTCTGAAAAAGATAAAAAAATATCATAAATGTCCTAAAAAAGACAAAAAACATCATAAAATGCCATGAAAAAAGACAAAAACATCATAAAAAGTCCTTAAAAAAGACCTAAAAATCATAAAACGTCCTGAAGAAAACCACAACAAATCATTAGACTATTCTACGAACACGAACACACTATCATCTCTTGTCAAAGTCACTCATGTCAAATCAATTTTTGTCATTTTTCGAACTACGTTGTCTCTGCACACTTGCTACGTAGGCAAGACTCACATTTTGAGTCCCTAAGACATTAGGTCAGTCCTTTTAGGTTTTTCAAAATAAAATCATGATGCAATCTTTGCTCATCAAGACAAAGTCATTGGTCGCGTCGAACTACGAGGTATCTGAGTGCATGACGTAGGCAAGGCCATCTGTCGATGAGCCCCCGAGGCCGCACTAGGTCAGTCTATTAGGGTTCATGGCATCACATTGGTACACATGTCAAAAAGTCTTCAAGATAACATGAATCTTTCCCAAACGAACAAAACTCATCATGACAATCATTATCACAACAAGACAATCTCATCCGCACATATCATCATGACAATATCGACATATGGCCAACACAAGTCAAACTCAGTCAAAACAAGTCAAACTTAGTCAAAAAAAGTCAAATTATCGCAACCAGTCAAACTATCAACTCTTGGTTACCTTTCAGATGGGTCCTTCTGAAGAATAACCTCTATCATTGGTGCCTTAGGATGTGTCCTTCCTAGGCATTGTCCCTATCATTTGACATTTTCGAGGAATCCTTTCTGACACTTAAGGATCATTCCTCTCGACAACAACGTTCTTTCAGATGTGTCCTTCTGAAGAACAAAACTCTGACATTGGTGCCTTAGGATGTGTCCTTCCTAGGCATCGTCCCTATCATTTGACATTTTCGAGGGATCCTTTCTGACACTTAAGGATCATTCCTCTCGACAACAACGTTCTTTCAGATGTGTCCTTCTGAAGAACAAAACTCTGACATTGGTGCCTTAGGATGTGTCCTTCCTAGGCATCGTCCCTATCATTTGACATTTTCGAGGGATCCTTTCTGACACTTAAGGATCATTCCTCTCGACAACAACGTTCTTTCAGATGTGTCCTTCTGAAGAACAAAACTCTGACATTGGTGCCTTAGGATGTGTCCTTCCTAGGCATCATCCCTATCATTTGACATTTTTGAGGGATCCTTTCTGACACTTAAGGATCATTCCTCTCGACAACAACGTTCTTTCAGATGTGTCCTTCTGAAGAACAAAACTCTGACATTGGTGTTTTAGGATGTGTCCTTCCTAGACATCGACATTATTCAGGATGTGTCCTTCCTGAATATGGCAACCTTCGGCATTTGTCATCTTGGCATCATTTAAATTTACATTGACACATCAATGCACTCGGCATCCAGACGCACTTGGCAAACACTTGGCATTTGTTTTTAGCTTTTATCATGATATTAGTTTTTCAGCGAGATCCCACTAAGCAGGATTTAGAGAAGCAGCGACGTATCATGTCAATTGACACGCATGACTACTAGTTTCTCAGCGAGGTCCTGATTTTGGGATTTAGAAAAACAACGACATATCATGGTAAGGACTCTTTCTTTTTGTATTTTGACAATCATGCTACTAGTTTCTCAAGGAGATCCTAGAAACAGGATTTAGAGAAGCAGCGACGTTTCATGAGTTGTCCTTGTCTTTTTCTGCTTGTGGTTGATTATGACAACAAGACTGGGGCAAGCACGCTCCTAGTGTGAGTCATGATCATCCTTGTCTGTGACTGTTCGTCTTAGGTAATGGTACGACCTTGCACACCTTGATCTATGTCATATCATGGTGTTTATTGGCCATTACAACAGTTCGCCCAATGATGATTAAGAGCAATAAACATTAGACCTATGGCAATGTTTTGAAGGATTTGGTCTAGGAACTAACATACATCTTCTTTAGTCTTGTCATCTTCTCTCACTCGTCTCATATAGGCATTGCATCCATATCATCATCCATATCTTTTGCACTAACATTTCTTTGTCTCTTCATATTCTAGTCTTCTCATTAATTTCGAGAGCACACTCATGTTCTTGGAACCTGTCTGTCCTCTCGAGGGGGCATACCGTAACCCTCCTCGTCATTCTTCCTCATCTTATTTTGCACTAGGGCATTTTTTTGACTTATTTTCTTTGTCACAATGCGACAATGACATTATGACAAGAGGGGCAAAATGTAGACACCTAAAAATGACCTAGGCCTGCAAGCTTCATTTTTACCACTTTCGTCCTAGCATAATTAAGTCATTTAATTATGTCCTTGGTCCACATTCGACTATTGATTAAATAATTCATAATTATTTAATTAATTCATGTCATTTGTTCCTCATGATTATTAAATAAATAAATTTTATTTATTAAATACGTCATTAATTATCTAAGTCTTCCTTTAATTAAATAAATTTCCTAATTTATTTAATTTCCCTTTGTCATTTATGTCTTCTTGATTAATTAAATAAATTTTATTTATTTAATTACGTCACTAATTAAGTCCCCTTATTTCTAAAATTATTTAATTTTGTCCACTTTCCACTATAATTAAATAATTATCCTAATTATTTAATTATTCATTAGCTTTTTCTCTCATTAAAATTAAATAAATTTGATTTATTTAATTTAGTTAATTCTCTTGAATTTTGAATTAAATCATTATTTAATTCAAAATAATTCTTTTGTCACATTCCTCCATAATTAAATAATATCTTTATTATTTAATTATTTACTGGTCAACTGGAGTAAATAAATTTTATTATTTAATTTCTCCAGCAACCTCTTTTTCTGTGCCAATCTTATCTCCTGACATCTCATTTAATTTCAGCCCTAGATTGAATTATTTTATAATTCAATCTCAACCCTTCATCCTTATCTATTGCCCTAATTTTTGACCTAACCCTAATGCACATAGCAACATTCAATCTTGATCATTGATCCTAGGGTTTTTGTCATCTTCTCATCCTGGCCACACATTCAAAATTGCAGTTTTTATAAAATGGCAATTTTGTTCTCATTTGGTCCCCGCTTGGTCTCTCTCTCTCTCTCCCGCTTGGTCTCTCTCTCTCTCTCTCTCTCGCTTGGTCTCTCTCATGCTCAGATTTTAACTTAGGCTATTATTATTGTTACAGTCATTGTCATTTTAGTCCATTGTAAGGTCATTTTATTTTATGCAAATCCTTCAACACTTGCATAGGGCTTAGTCATTTGTCATAGTTGATCATACAAATCTGAGGGCACATTTTATTTACTGCAAGCTAGGAGGTATAACAAAGGTCAGCCATGGAAGGTGGAGACTTAGGGTAACATTGTCCCTTTTGTCTTCACATTATTTCCTTTGTACTTTGTTATTTCATAGGAATTTTAATGTTATTGTGCTAACCCCTCTAACAAATTTGGAATTTTCCCTTGATCACATTTAGCATCTTCATTGAATTTAATTTATTGAATTTTGATTTTGAAATACAAGATTAGCTCATTTAGTTTTATGATTTTAATAAAATTGCAGGGTCACAGTGTTGATACTGGATACACCGGCCCTACACCTACTTATTTCTCCATTGCATCTACTGTTGAGGTATGTAACTAGTAAAAAATTATAAATTTATTACATGTTAATAGAATTGTTTTATGAATGGTATTTTAATATGTGATTTTGTATGTTGAATAGGCTAATATTGGAGGTTTCGAGGGAACACCTCCCAATGCCAGTGGATTTAGACAAGCCTACACACAGGTAATAGAATAAATATTTTAACTAATGAATTGTACTTAATAGATTTGTGTAGTTTATATTCATATTGTTGATTATGTTGCATTGCACATCTTTCAAACTCAAAGCAGTAATTCACATTCCATGACTAATAACTAGATGTTGATAGATGAAAAAATTTCAACTACAATATAGTTGTTTAGAAATTCAACATAAGCAGTGATGCAATTACTTTACATAGCATAAATAATAAGTAGGAGCAGCTTCCAATTGCATTTTCTTGTCATGGCATTCCATGAGACCACTTTTTAATGAGGCATCTTTTCAAAAAGTTAATTTCCTTGTCTATGCTATGGATGCTTGGAAGGAATATATGAAAGAATAATAGTAAGCAATACCATAGACAAGGAAATGAGTTGTTTGAAAAAATTCCTCAAATAAATACGATCTCATGGTGATCTCCATCACCATGAGACCCAATTTCTTTGAGGCACTTTTTCAAATAGCTCATCGCCTTTTCTATGCTACCACATTTTCCATACATGTCTACCAAAGAATTTTATCAAACAATTAATTTCCTCGCTACTATGGCTAAAAGCTTAAAAAATGTGCTTTCCGAAAAACTATGGATGCTTGGAAAAAATCTATCAAAGCATAATAGTAAGCAATAGCATAGAAAAGGTGGTGAGTAGTTTGAAAAAATGCCTCGAAGAAATGTGGTCTCATAGTGATGGAATGGCATTCCATCACCATGAGACCACATTTCTTCGAGGTATTTCTTCAAACAACTTGCCACCTTTTCTATGCTACCACAATTTTCATACATGTGTACCAACACATTTTATCAAACTACTCACTTCCTTGTTGCTATGGCTAAAAGCCTAAAATAGGTGCTTTCCAACAAACAATGGATGCTTGGAAAAATTTCTATCAAAGCATGTAATAGTAAGCAATATCATACTCAAGGAAATGAGTAGTATGAAAAAATTCCTTGAAGAAATGTGGTCTCATGGTGATGGAATGCCATTCCATCACCACGAAACTGCATTTCTCTAAGGAATTTTTTCAAAAAACTCACTGCTTGAATAATAGAAACCAACCCATTAGCCAAAATCCCCTCCAAATTCTTTTCAAGGTCCTCATCCTCAATTTACCAATCCATGGAACCTTCCACCCTTTATTCCACTTGTTCATGTCTCCACTCCTCCCTCTTCATGTCATGATCACCCTCCATCTCATAGCCAAGGTCACACTTGTGTCATAGAAAAATGGCCCCTTGTCATTTTCATGGCCTTTTAGGTCTTATTTCAGGGTATTTGATATATTTTGTTTTGATTTTATGTTGCAACATGGCTTGAACATGCATATTTAGGTACTAAAATTCAAATATTGATGTCTTGTGAAGGTGTTGTGGAGTGTTGTAAGACATTTCCACATTCTTCTAGACTCTATTCATTGCAATTAATCTAAAAATCACCTGTGTACACATCATCAAGTCCTATTTTGAAGTGTTGTAAAGTATCGTAACAAAATTTCACACTTTCTTAGGCACAAATTCACTATTTATCTCTTTTTATGACTTAATTGACCCCCTTCTGCCCTCATATGCTTTAATTAAGTGTATTTTTAGATATTATCCTGACAAACAACATTAAATGAAACTTAATTCCCGACACTTGTTTTTAGGTCCTAGGTGGGACCCATTCACCATGGGTGGTGAATGAGTCCCCCTTGGCCCCAAATTCAAAATATTTTAAATTTCTTTTTGGGATTTTATTAAAAATCACTTGATGTCGCCCTATGATGAGGTATGAATAGGAAACTATGACACAAGATTGTATAAATAGGCATTTTTCATCTCATTTTACATCTCCCAAGCAATATTTTCTCATACAAGCATTCAAGCATCTTACAACATCTTTTCAAGCAACATTCAAGCACTTTGAAGCATCCATTGACATTACTTCAAACTTGCATTATCAAGGGTTTGGTGAGTTAATGGAACTTGCATGTTATTAGTTTATCTATCCTTTAAATTTCATTATACTATTAAGGGTTTGATTACTACAAGTGGGGTTTGACCAAGGAAAACCCCTATTTGCTAACCCTCAACTATTTTTCCCTCTTCCATGTGTTTTTGCAGACTTAGGTATGCAGATTTATCAAGCATTTATGTGTTGAAAAGTGGAAAGCAAAGTCAACTAGGTGTTTCAAGTCAACTTAAGTATATTTCAAGCTTGAAGAGAGTTTTATGTTCATTTCTCGTAGAACTGACTTCGACAACCCAACAAGCAAACATTTCCAGATCTGGTGTTGCAGAGTTGTCTTCTGATTTTCCAGAATTTTGGGAGAGGATTGATTTTCCATTAGTGACGAATGATTCCCACCTTAGGACTGAAAATTTTAGTTTTGTCAGATTTTGGATCCCTACTATCAAAAACCAATTCCTGACATTATTTTACTAGGAGGACTAATTTGCCACCCTAGGTGAATGAATCCCATAGTGAAAAAATAGTAATTTTCATCAGCATCCAAAAAACTTTAGAATCATCACATTTCATCCAAGTGCACTCAGATTCATCCCTTCTCTTTCTGTTCTACATAGTTCATTTATTTAGTTCTTTATTGCATTACACAATGTGTTTTCAAAAATAGCTTAAATTGCACTTTTGCATTCATTTTAATTCATCTAGATCAGTCAATTGCATTTATTTTATTTCATTTAGGCATAACAACATCACACATAACATTAATTGAATGAACCCCATGCATTTTTGGGTCCTATCTCTCTCCTTTTAGGTGAAAAACCCTAGAAGAGTTAAGGGTTGTCCATAGTGACCCGAAAATCTACAGTTCATTTTGGTGAACCCGACTTTTGAACACTTTAGATTTCTGATTTCATTCTCATATTGCATCTTAGTTTACATTTGCATTAGCATTTAATTAGAACATTTATTTGTTATTGCATTCCAGGACTTTCATATTGCATTAGTGAAAACTTCATTTAGATTTCATTTTTGCATTGCATCTCATTGAAAATCAAAAAAATCTGCATTCTGCATCTATACTTGCATTCTATAAAACATTTAAATCATCTTAAAAAAATTTAAAAACACAAAAAAATTGCATATTGGGACTCATCGCCACCCTTGGTGAATCAATCCCTCTGCACTTTTGAGACAGTATTTCTGGCATTTTTCTAACATTTTCCTACATTTTTGTTTTCTATAGTTTGTTCTCTATTATAGTTAGTAGTCTTTCTGTTATTTTCATTTAAACATCTTTTATTACCTTGCATTTGACTTCAACCCTTCCTTTGTGGTACTTGTATATGAGTGTTTGGTGTCTCGTTGATAATACTTTAGTGAGAAGAAGTTCTAGACTCATGGCTTCCAACAATAGTACTTTTGTTGTGAACCTTGGGATCTCAAGATCTCCTACTCCTAGTATAGATAATGGTGCATTAGGCATTGATCATACCACTTCCATGCCATCACCCTTCCATCCAATGAATGTTGACACCCAAAACAACTCTCTTCCTCAAGACAAGGTCATTAGTCTGCATGAAGAATTTTCACATTTACAACAAGACTTGACACTTGAAAACATTTCCCAAACTACCATACCTGCCATTGATAATCTTCATCGTTTGATTGAAAGTGATGAAGGCTTGCAAGTGATGAAGAAAATTGCTAAGATTTATAATAAACATTCCTCTTCCAATACCCAATCCACAAACATTCATGTAAGCCAAGGAGGACCTTCAATTCCTCCCCCTTCAACCATAGCTTCTATACCAACTTATACCAATCCGCAAGTCACTACAACTATGCAACAGGTTAGTTATATGGCTTCTTCCTTTGCAATTCCACCTAAAATTCCTACCTCTCTTGTGCCATCGCAAGTCCCTTCCACCACCTTCACACCCCTTAGTATTCCTTTCACTTCACCTAACATCCCTTACACTCCATCACCATTTTCTCTTCCATCTCAATCTACATACCTCGGTGTCATTCTTACACAACTCCTTACTACCATTTATTCCATGCAACATCAACTTTCCAACATTACCCAAGGTCAATCTACTTCACCCACATATCATTTTCGTAGTAGTCCCTTATTCTTAGAAATCTTACGTACCTCAATGCCACAAGGGATAAAAATGCCTTCGTTTGAGAAATACGAAGGAAAAGGAGACCCTGTCAATCATGTTGATGCTTACACAACTTTATGTTATTTTTTCATTGATGAGAGACTTTTAGCCAAGCTTTTATTGAGAACCTTGATAGATACTGCATTAGAGTGGTTTTCCAACTTACCTAATCATTCCATTTGTTCCTTCAATGAACTTGTGGATGCTTTCATAAGTAACTTCCAAGTTCACATGACACCTAAGAAAATAATGGCTAACCTGATGTGATGTAGAAAAAACATAGATGAAAAATTCATGGATTTTATCTCATGATACCAATTCTTGTATGCCCAAATCGATGTCAATATTCCTAATGCACATCTGCAAAAGATGTTTATCAAAAACTTGCACACACATCTTCAGGATAAGCTAACTATGATGAAATTCCCTTTATTTATGCATTTATGCACAACCTTGTGTGAATATCATAACTTGATCTCAAGTCATGATTCAAAATCCACTTCTCACCAAGCTAACAAACCTAAACACAACAATGAAAACAACAATAACAATCAAAACTTTCACAGACCAAATAAAGGCTTTGTATAGTTTAATCCACCTCCTCAACAACAACCACAACAAACCCAACAAAATCAAAATCAAGTGGTAGTTGTTAAGGAAGTGGTGCCTTATCATTATGGGGACCCCAACAGACAATTTACCCCCTACTTGATACCTTTCATAACACAATGAACCAATTAATTCAACAATGCCTACTCACTTTGCCACTCGTCTGACCACTTGATCCAAATCACCCATTACCACCTACATTCAAATCTAATGCTTATTTTCCATTTTCATCGGCAAAATGGACATCACACTGAACATTGTAAGTGTTTAAAACATTTAGTTCAAGACCTCGTTGATTTAGGAAATTTAGCCATTATGGGTGTTAATGATAAAGGCAATAAGTCCATTGCACCCCCTAACCAGAATTTATAAATCTTCACCAATCCTATGCCTAAACACACTACTTCATTTGTCAAGGCTAGTGAACCCTCCAAACCTGATGTAATGACTATTGATAGAAATCACGAACAACACGATAAAACTCCAACTATTACCCAAGATCATCCTATGGATATACTTGTGGGTGTGATAGACGTTATCCCTCAAAAGGGCCAAACCACTAAATCTCTTGATATTGCTTTTTCTACTAAAGACATATTACAAAAACTTTATGATGGTCCTCTCTACATAGCTGGTAGAATCTATGATAATCCCACTAATGGGATATTAATAGATCCCACTTGTGGCGAGAACATGATCATATAAGAGTTTCTTGTATTACATGAGCTATATCAAGATTATTATAATAAACCAACTGCATGGATCAAGACACATACTGGTTTCGCTTCCCCTATGATTGTATCGATCACACTCTCTTTACAAATAGGACCTAGAACTTTGGAGGTAACATTTTCAATTATTCCACAATTTGACCAATTTTATTTGTACCTAGGCTACCCTTGGCTTCACTCAATGAAAGTGGTCATCAGTTGTTCACAAGTATTTGAAGTTTCCACATGGAAATGAGGTATTCACCATACACCATAGTGGCTTTAATAATTTATCTTCCAAAGGTAATTTCTCATTAGAAGCCTTTTGGCCTGAACCCATGGAACCCATTACACCTCGAAAGGACTTCTTTTTCATAGCATATCAAAATTTCAAAGCCAAGAAAATAACTGAATTATCTCTTCGTGGCATGTCCCCATCCACTTCGGCACCTCCCATCATAAATGAAACCATGCTTCAACTTAAATCAGGCATTGATAAATCCATACAACCTTCTAAGCAACCACCATTGGATATTTCTCTGTCATCGTCTAAACAACCAAGAGAAATTGAACCTAATCATATCATACATCCTCATGTTAAAAAAGTTTACAAAGCAAAAGAGAAAGTGTTTGATCCGCCTTCGTCGGCTTCTTTTGTTCTTCCTTCTTTGGAAGTAGAAGAACCTATGTTGACTCAATCCACTCTTACACCTCAACAACTCCAAAACCACATGAATAGAAATCGTGCTACTAGGGAACATCGGCGTCATCGTCATCTCCTTGCTTGTCAATCTATCATAGAAGAAAACAAAGACAATCTACCTCTACCTTTGACAGAAGAAATAGATGACCACCCTGCCTCTCCTAACCCACCACTTGATAATCCAATCCAACCTTCACAACAACTTGAACCAATCCAATAGCCAAAACTTTTGATACATCAGTCTTTAGAAATCACTCTTCATCCTCCTGTTGTCATTAATCTTGATGATGATGATGATGTGTAGATTGCCAAAATCGATGAAGAAATACACAATAATTTAAACTCTTTATTCTCATCCACAATGAGTTTAAAAGATAAATTATCTTCATCAAGTGAAGACCCTGGTACAACTCCTAGTTCGGCACTTGAAATTATTCCTTTGGACAGTCAACCACCCGCGCATTACACTGACCATGATTGGGAGGCGGATGACTTGTTAGATGGTTGAATTGCATTCACCTTGCTAAGCCTTTTTCTTGTTTCTTTTTCTTTCATGTGTGTATCGTGTTCCCCCATGACATGTGTTTAATGTTCCCTCTCTTTGTACACTTCTTCTATTCGTACCTCTATTCTTCTAATTTTCATTCCTTATCTTTTCTTTTATTTTATTTTTTCATTTGGGGATGACACAAAGCATAGAGACACCCTATGTCTCTTCCATGTTGACCCAAAAGGTCCTTGTCTTTTCTTTTGTTTTTTGTTTTCTATTTGGGGATGACACAAAGCGTAGAGACACCCTATGTCTCTTCCATGTTGACCCAAAAGGTCCTTGTCTTTTCTTTTGTTTTGTGTTTTCCATTTGGGTATGACACAAAGCGTAGAGATGCCCTATGTCTCTTCCATGTTGACCCAAAAGGTCCTTGTCTTTTCTTTTGTTTTGTGTTTTTTGTTTGGGGATGACGCAAAGCGTAGAGACATCCTATGTCTCTTCCATGTTGACCCAAAATGTCCTTGTCTTTTCTTTTGTTTTGTGCTTTCTGTTTTGGGATGACACAATGCATAGAGATGCCCTATGTCTCTTCCATGTTGACCCAAAAGGTCCTTGTCTTTTTTTCTTTTGTTTTGTTTTTTTTCCTTTTGGGGATGATGCAAAGCATTGAGACCAAAATGTCTCCTTCATGTTGACTCAAAATATTTTTCCTTTTCATTTTATTTCTGCTTGTGTTTTCCTTTTGGGGACAATGCAAGGCATTGAGACCGCAATGTCTCTTCCATGTTGACTCAAAATGGAATTTCTTTTTCCTTTGTTTCTGCTCTCTTTGTGTTATTCTTTCACTTCTATGTGTATTTTGGGAATGATGATAGTTCTAAGCTCTTTCATAAAAACACAACAAACATACTAACCCCAAATCCATAGATCCCTTCTATGTTTGGCTTTCTTTCTTTTCTTGGGGGAAAATCCTTTTCTTTGTCTTTCATTTTCCTTGACATGATGCAGCCTAACTTTGAAACATATGACTTGGCATAGAGCTTTCTGAGTTGGCTCTTGTGTCTTTTTTTCTTTTTTCTTTTTACTTTCTTCTCTACTTTCAAGTAATTGCTCACAAAACAATGTGTAGAAATTACTTTAAAATGGGGGGCATACATTACAATAATTCATTTGCATTCTTGGTTCCTAGTGTAGCCTTGCTGTTTGCGTGATGTGTTTATTACTTTGTGGATGACATTGGGTGTGATGTCCTTCATAAGTGTGATCTATCTCAGCATATTTCATTCCTCTTGGTGGCCTGATGCGATGCACTGCATCCCCTAAGTTGTGAATATACTATTTTTTATTGGTCCTCTCTTGGAGACATTAGACACAATGTTCCCTAAGTGACTAACCTTGCATAAACTTAACAAGACTCCTTTGAACATCTTTTACTTTTTCCATTTTTCCACCTTGCATAACACAACTTGCATGATTGTGGTACCTTTGTCTTTTTGTTCATAAGCATTTGTCTTTGTGGCTCCTTGTTAAAGTTATCAATGGGCATAACTTTAACGTGATTGAGTGGGAAGACCACCTAGCGGCATGACTTTTCCCCTAGCCACTTTTTTGTTTTTGTGAGTGCATACCACCTAGCACATGTATCTTACCTTTTTGGGCCTTCTTACCTTGCGGACAACTAGTTTTATGGCCCCAGAGTGAGTACATTTGGGCTTTCTCACCTAGTGGACCGTCCTATGTTCTGTCGCCCCAAAGTGAGTACACATTCTCTTTTATCCTAGATCTTATCCACAACTAGTTGTATTAGTGATAGAAGCTTCATTCAATTCATTTCAAAAACTTGTGTGTTCCTTTGTTCTTATGTTTAGCTTGCCATGGAATCTTTGTCTTGGGGGTTTGATCATCTCTCTTGATTTTTGTATTCCATCTTGCTAACGTAAGTGCATTTGAACCCTCCTCTTAATGTTAATGGCTACTTTAGTGTGAGTTTGAAGCAGGTTCATCCTCTCACTAAAGTGGGGGCTAAATGTGTCGTAGAAAAATGGCCCCTTGTCATTTTCATGGCCTTTTAGGTCTTGTTTCATGGTATTTGATATATTTTGGTTTGATTTTATGTTGCAACATGGCTTGAACAAGCATATTTAGGTACAAAAATTCAAATATTGATGCCTTGTGACAGTGTTGTGAAGTGTTGTAAGATATTTCCACATTCTTCTAGACTCTATTCATTACAATTTATCTAAAAATCACCTTTTTACACATCATCAAGTCCTATTTTCAAGTGTTGTAAAGTCTTGTAACAAGATTTCATGCTTTACTAGGAACAACTTCACTATTGATCTCTTCTTATGACTTAATTGACCCCTTTATGCCCTAATATACTTTAATTAAGTGTATTTTTTGATACTATCCTGACAAACAACATTAAATGAAACTTAATTCCCGACACTTGTTTTTAGGTCCTAGGTGGGACCCATTCGCCATGGGTGGCGAATGAGTCCCCCTTGGCCCCAAATTCAAAATATTTTAAATTTCTTTTTTGAGATTTTATTAAAAATCACTTGATGTCAACCTGTGACAGGGTATGAATGGGAAACTATGACACAAGATTGTATAAATAGGAATTTTTCATCTCATTTTACATCTCCCAAGCAATATTTTCTCATACAAGCATTCAAGCATTTTACAACATCTTTTCAAGAAACATTCAAGCACTTTGAAGCATCCATTAACATTACTTCAGACTTGCATTATCAAGGGTTTGGTGAGTTAATGGCACTTGCATATTATTAGTTTATCTTTCCTTTACATTTCATTATTCTATTAAGGGTTTGATTACTACAAGTGTGGTTTGACCAAGGCAAACCCCTATTTGCTAACCCTCAACCATTTTTCCCTCTTGCATGTGTGTTTACAAACTTAGGTATGCATATTTATCAAGCATTTACATGTTGAAAAGTGGAAAGCAAAGTCAACTAGGTGTTTCAAGTCAACTTAAGTATATTTCAAGCTTGAAGAGATTTTTTTGTTTGTTTCCCACAGAACTGACTTCGGCAACCTAACAAGCAGACATTTCCAAATCTAGTGTTGTAGAGTTCTCTTCTGATTTTCCAAAATTTTGGGAGAGGATTGATTCACCATTAGTGGTGAATGAGTCTCACCTTAGGATTGAAAATCTGAGTTTTGTCAAATTCTGGATCCTAACAGAAACCAATTCCCGACACTATTTTTCTGGGAGGAGGACTAATTCGCCACCCTAGGAAAATGAGTCCCACTGTGAAAAATAAATAATACCCATCAGCATCCAGAACACTCTAGAATCATCACATTTCATCCAAGTGCACTCAAATTCATCCCTTCTCTTTTTTTTTGCATATTTCATTCATTTAGTTCATTTAGTTCATTATTGTATTAGACAATGTGTTTTCAAACATAGCTTAAATTTCACTTTTGCATTCATTTTAATTCATCTAGATTAGTAAATTAGATTTATTTTATTTCATTTAGGCATAACAACATCACACATAACATTAATTGAATGAACCCCATGCATTTTTGGGTCCTATCTCTCTCCTTTAAGGTGAAAATCCCTAGAAGAGCTAGAGTTGTCCATAGTGACCCAAAAATATATGGTTCAATACTATGCCATCCACCCCATCCCATCATAATACCATAGAGAATACAATGAACTATTTGAAAAAATGCTTTAAAGAAATACAAAATTATGGTGATGGAATGCCATGACGTGCATTTGTTTGTAATGACATTCCATCACCATGAGACCCCATTTCTTTGTGGCATTTTTTCAAATAGTTCACTGCATTATCTATGCCACCACAGTTATCGTACATGTCTAAGCATATTATCAAATGGTTCACCAGCTTGCACTGCTATGGGTAAAAGCCTAAAAAAACATGTTTTCGAACAAGATATGGATATGGAAAATAGTAAGCATGATAGTAAAAAATGTATATTTTAATAAGTACTCAAAGTTTTATTCATTATCTCATACATTATAAGTCATGAGGTGGATCACTATTGTAGTTTTCGTGATTAAATATTTTTTTCTTTTATTTTGAGATGTTGCAAGTGGATACACCTTTGAATGTTCAGAGGGAAATGGAGATCAGTGTTTCATCTACTATAGACTCCTCGATAGATCTGACAAGGGAGGTATGAGGAAAATTACTAAATTTCAATTTACATTCATTGTTATAGATGTTAGTTAGTGAAAAATCAAACCATTATTGATTCATAGTTTAATTTCTATTTGGATGGTTTATACAAGGCTTCAGTACTCCTCAACATGGGCATTTGAATATTTCCCTTGTGCAGAGTGATCATCAGATGGCGATAAGTGATTATTTTGTTAAATATATCATTTTTTAATGTAAGTTTTATTTATTAATGTCTTTACTTCTTATTGTAATAGATATAATTTGACCAAGAATTAAACCTTAGGAGTAGTAGGAGCAATCCGTGACCACAGAATAAACGAGTGACATACGTATCGCCATTTGATCGACCAGCAAAGGGAAACGTTTTATTTCGAGAGCATGGAGAGTAATAACTTTTGATTCCAGAGCCCTTTGTTGTATGCCTATATGAAATTTGTGTACATATTTTGTATTGGATATATATTTGACATTATATGCCTATATGGCATTCTCGTAAGCCTATATGGATATTTTGTACCTATATTTTATACTTATATTGAAACATATATCGATGTATTCCTACATGGCCATTTGGTTAATACAAAAAAAATTTATCAATGGTGTCCATATTTGTATTATAAATCCATGGTTTAATAGATGTGAGTTACGTCATGTATTCAAGTGTATACTTTACAACTTACATGTAAACTTTGTGACTTACATGTATTCCAATGTATACTTTGCAACTTACCTAATTATTAACTTGATAATTGATTAACAATGAGTATAATATATATACCAAGAGATGAGCCTTCTAGAATGGCAACTTCCAACTAGAAAATAGGCAAAGCATTCCCAATACTTTGAAAGCAATAATCCACCCAAAATTGCAATGAGAGAGAAGGCTTATTTAAGATCCTTGAGAAATGTATTTCCTAATGCTACCTTGTTCTTACATATCTCAATTTAGTTTAATCCAAAGAGTTCTATGAAATGCTTTATTTAAAAGCAAAAAATACATTTTCAATTGGTATTTCATGAAATGTTTCATAAAAAGATCCAATATATTTAATCTTTTGATTGGAACAACTCAATTAAGCAAAGGATACATAATCTTCACAACACTTGAAAAACATAATATTCATAGTAGATGAAGTAATTAACTTCTTGACACATTATCATACAAACATTTTCACAGCATAATCATAAAAAGATCCAATATATTTAATCTTTTGATTGGAACAACTCAATTAAGCAAAGGATACACAATCTTCACAACACTTGAAAAACATAATATTCATAGTAGATGAAGTAATTAACTTCTTGACACATTATCATACAAACATTATCTTGAATAGTCTTTAAAAAAATTCATAGCATAATCCTGATAGTGCAGAATGAATTTTTATGTTCTTGATCCATCACCATATAAACACGTCAAAATATTTATATCTCAACTTTTTCCCATATTATTTCTTGTATAGGAAATGGACTTGGGAGAAAGCAAGTTATAATTTATAATACAAATAAGAATTGGACTCATCGGTGGAAACTTTATTTATCATACCAAATAATAAATGTACATGAGAGCATCACTTGTTTCTCTTATACTCCAATTTTCAAGCATATCAAATCATTTCTAATGAAAATGACATAATTCTTCACAACCAAAGTTGTTAATTGAGGAAAAATAAAATGTTTTGAAGTTCCACCATTGAATTGGTTGTTTATTGTCATAAGGGAAAGGAGGATAATTGAAAAAAAAATTGTGCTTTCTATACATGAGGATGATCATATTCTTTTTGTGTGCAAAAATTAGACTTCTCAACTGTCATGTGTATGTTTCTCTTTTTGATTGTTTTGCATGTCATCATAAGGGATCAAGCTGGTTGAATGTAGCTCAGATTGATTCCATGTGTTTGGGTGTGAAATATGACCATGCATATCATAAGCATACCTATTGAAATTCGCTGGAGCAATTTGTTTGGTCACACGAATTGCAAAATAAAAGTTGCACCACTTTGCAACTTGACACTGCTTTTATTTGACACTTTTTCCATCAAGTGAAAAATGGACACCACGAGAAAATGACTTTGAGATAAAAAAAAACCAAGAGAGGTTATTGTAGAGGGGCCCAACGCGATCCCATAGATTTAGACAGAGAGTTCATAAGCGTCAGTTTTTCTAAGTAATAGCCCATCAAAGATTGTTGTCCTTTTGCACTTTGGACCCTTAAGGGATCGAACTGGTTGAACATAGCTCAGAGTGATTCTGCATGTTTGGGTGCAAAAGAAGACCATTCCTAGTGTAAAATTCTCATCTAGATGTGTTGGAATAGTCTATTTGGTCACATGAGTTGCAGAATGAAATTTGCACCACTTTGCAACTTTCAACTACTTGCATTTAACAACTTTTTCTCCAAGTGAAAATTTGCTATCACAGGAAAATGTCTTTGAGATAGTGAAAAATGAGAGAGGTTATTCTAGAGGGGCCAAACATGATCCCATAGGCTTAGACGATAATTTTCTAAGCATCACAGTATTCGAGTATCAGCATGTTGAAGTTTGCAGCCATTTTGCACTTTGGACTCTTAAGGGATCGATCCAGTTGAACGTATCTTAGAGTGATTCTGCATTTTTGAGTGAGAAAGAGGAGCATTCCTAGCATAAACATACCTATTCAGATGTTTTGGAATAGTTTGTTTGGTCACACGAGTTGCGGAATGAAAGTTGCACCACTTTGCAACTTTCAACTACTTGCATTTGATAACTTTTTTCCCCAAGTGAAAATTTTCCACCACGAGAAAATGCCTCCAAGATAGAAAAAAATGAGAGAGGTTATTGTAGAGGGGTACAACGCGATCTCATAGAATCATATGAGAATTTTCTAAGCATCACGGTATCAGAGTAACAACATGCTGGAGTTTGTAGCCATTTTGCACTTTAATGGACTCTTAAGGGATCAATCCAGTTGAACGTAGCTCGGAGTGATTCTGTGTGTTTGGTGAAAAAGAGGACCATGCCTAGTGTAAAAATACCTATTCAGACACATTTGAATAGTTTATTTGGTCACACGAGTTGCAGAATGAAAGTTGCACCACTTTGCAACTTTCAACTACTTGCATTTGACAACTTTTTCCCCAAATGAAAATTCGCCACCACGGGAAAATGCCTCTCAGATAGAAAAACTTGAGAAAGGTTATTGTAGAAAGTCCCAACACAATCCCATAGGATCAAACAAGAATTTTCTAAGTGTCATAGTATCTGAGTAATAGCATGCTAAATTTTGCAGTTATTTTGCACTTTGGACTCTCAAGGGATCGATCTGGTTGAATTTAGCTCAGATCGATTTCGTGAATTTGGGTATGAAAAAGGACCATGCCTAGTATAAACATACCTATTTGGATGTGTTGGAACAGTCTGTTTGGTCACACGAGTTGCAGAACAAAATTTGCACCACTTTGCAACTTTCAACTACTTGCATTTGACAACTTTTTCCCCAAGTGAAAATCTTCCACCATGAAAAAATGCCTTTGAGATAGAAAAAAATGAGAGAGGTTATTGTAGAGGGGCCCAACACAATCCCATAGGGTCAGATGAGAAGTTTCTAAGCATCACGATGTTTGAGTAACAACATACTAAAGTTTGCAGTCATTTTGTACTTTGAACTCTTAAGGGATCAATCCAGTCGAACATAGCTCAAAGCAATTTCGCATGTTTGGGTGTGAAAGAGGACCATTAACAATGTAAACATACCTATTGGGACATGTTGGAATAGTTTGTTTGGTCACATGAGTTGCAGAATAAAATTTGCACCACTTTGCAACTTTCACCTACTTGCATTTGATAACTTTTTCCCCAAGTAAAAATTCACCACCACGGTAAATTGCCTTGAAGATAGAAAAAATAGAGAGAATTTATTGTAGAGGGGCCCAACGCAATCCCATAGGCTTAGACGATAATTTTCTAAGTGTCATGGTATCTGAGTAACAACATGTTGAAGTTTGCAGTCATTTTGCACTTTGGACTCTTAAAGGATTGATTCGGTTGAACATAGCTCAGAGCGATTCTACATGTTTGGGTGAAAAATAGAACCATGCCTAGTGTAAAAATACCTATTCAGACATGTTGGAATAGACTGTTTGGTCACTCGAGTTGCATAGCTAAAGTTGCATGACTTTGCAACTTTTAACTACTTGCATTTGACAACTTTTTCTCCAAGTGAAAATTCTCCACTATGGGAAAATGCCTCTAAAATAGCAAAAATTGAGAGAGGTTAGAGGGGCTCAACACAATCCCATAGGCTAAGATGAGAAGTTTCTAAGCATCACGATATCCAATTAACAACATGCTAAAGTTTTCAACCATTTTGCACTTTGGACTCTTAAGGGATTGATCTAGTTGAATGTAGCTCGGAGCGATTTCGCGTGTTTGTGTGCAAAAGAGGACAATTCCTAGCATAAACATACCTATTCAGACATGTTGGAACTATTTTTTTGGTCACATGAGTTGCAGAACGAAAGTTGCACCACTTTGCAACTTTCAACTAGTTGCATTTGACAACTTTTTCTCTAAGAAAAAATTTTCCACCACGGGAAAATGCTTTCGAGATAGTGAAAATTGAGAGAGGTTATTGTAGAGGATCCCAACATGATCCCATAGGCTCAAACAATAAGTTTCTAAGCATCACGTTATTCGAGTAACAACATGTTAAAATTTCTAGCCATTTTGCACTTTGGACTTTTAAGAGATTCTACCGATTGAATGTAGCTTAGAGTTGTTGATGGTGTTTTCTGCATAGCAACAACTCAGAAAAAATATGATATCCTATCTCTCTTGAAAGGTAAATCTCTATCAGCAAGCCTCAAGAGATAACCCCAAGGTCTCTAATGTCAGGTCTTGACGATGCATAAACAACTCAGTGATAAATGTGAAAATGTTGGTAATCACAAAGGGACCTTACTACAAGCAAATACTGAATCTTTTCTTCTATTAGATCTAGCAATATTGTGATACTTCAATCCTAAATCTAACTGGAATGATAAAGAAATAACAAAATATAAGGGTTTCAGAGAAATCACTAAGATTAATACTACTCTTAAGATTAACAATGCAAATGATGAAATACTTGAAATGGACCAATCCCTCATAAACTAATTCCCGCTTAACCCACATGAATCTACAATTTCACAAGAATAGTGCAAACTCCTAAGGTAATAAATATTTTTAGATCATGAACATTCATCCAAGACAACCCTGAAGCAATTGAAATGAATGAACCTTTCACAATTGAACTAGGCACAATGAATATAAGGTCCAGGCTAACTTTGCAAAGCAACTAACAGTCAGCTAGCTACAAAAAGTATGGACCAGGAATTGCTGCAAACACTTCAACCTTCAAATCATAAACACCATTAAATCACTTCTAATTCTAAATCTAACATACATCTAATAACCTTGAGCAATTTCAAAAGATAGAATCACAAGAACCATGCAAGATAAGTCAACACAAAAGAGATCACCAGAAATCACAATTTCTTCAATTGTATTGAATCGCCCAATGACAGCAATAAATCCAATGTTTTGTGTTACAGCATTTGCTCAGAATGAACTAACTCCCAGCTCTACCACCCTACTTGCTTCTTAATCTAATTCTTCTACTCTTCTGACTTCTACTACCCCTTAGAAATGAGGCGAAATGCCATATTTATAGAAACTCCCTAAGGCATGTTGGCCTAATTAGATTTTACAATAATAATTAGCCACAAAAAAAGTCAGCCCAAGGAGTTCTAGAACAAAAAAATTAGCATTAAATGCTTGGGACTCATCCAAGTCGGCCTAGGATTTACAATGCAACTTGATCCAATACATGTGAAGGACGAAAAAACTAGGTAGAAAAGGCTCTAGATAAATAGGAAGCACAACTCCCAATGCAATCGATCATTAATTGGCCCCTTTGTCCTTATCTCGATCCAATTTATCAGGAATCTTAAGAAAAATCCCCTCCAGGTCTGCCACAGGTGAAGTAATAAATGTTTTAAACCATCCTTCAATCGAATTAATCTCCTTCAGAGCTTCCTTGATGACCCTGTTAAATTCAGCCTGCACTCAGCAAAAACCACCATCAATAATATCCATTATAACATGAGGATCAAGATTATCCCATCACCAATAATATATTCATCATTCAAACAAATCCAAGAAAAGATTGAAATCAATCCTGAAATAGCGTTATTGCACTTTCTTCACAATTCAGAATTTTCACCCCTTCGCGGAATCTAGGCTAGAAGGGAATGTCAGGAAATTTCTAGCCAGGTGGATTCTAGCGAAATAAGCATAACAAGCACCCAATAATCATTCAATCAATCACAATTAGATAAGAAACAGCATGAAAGATCTTAACATTACTTAGATTAATCACATAATGCACAATCAGTAGCTAATAATTCATGCAATCTCACAATTCATCGTCTTCGACAAAGCTTCAGAGAAATCTGCCCAGGATGGATTTTTGCAAAAATATCAATAGTCTACAAGTTCCAAAAAATGAAGAGACAGTGGAAATTTTGGGAAAATCCGGAGGGAACGGAAATCTGTGAAGCAGGAAAAACTCTAGATCACTACACATTTCAGGAAAACGTAGAGGACAAGGAAAATCGGGGAAATATGCCAGCGAGGGAAAATCTTGAAACTAAAGGAAAACCTGAATGTCAACGTTCTCACACGACTTCACTCAAATCAATTGAACGATCACGAATTTGAGGAACTTGGGTTCACAACTAGCTCGATTTGAACCTCCTACAGATCATCATTAAATTTGAGGCTCATCCAAAGGTAAATCAAGAGGAAATGGTGATGCCCTAAATCTAAAACCCTAAAATTTCATCATGAACGCAGGGGAGTAAGCCCAGATTTTGATTTCCACCCCTATTAAACTTGAGGATGGGTTATTCAAAGGAGACACAGGTGAGTTTCACTTAAATGAAATCGAAAACAAGCTCACAAACCCACACAGGGTTGGCACTCACACAAGCTCAAAAACCCCAAAATTGACCAAAATGAAAACAATCATGCACATAAGATCGATCTTGAAAATGCAATAATAAGAATGCTAGGCACCATTGAACTCATCAATCAACAAGAGAATACAACAACTGGGCCATCAACATTCATAAAAATGATAGACCAAACCCAAATTCGGGAATTCGACAAGGAGATAGAAAGTTGGGAAAATCTGATCCATGCGAAATTCCACGAGGTAAGAAGATTTCCAGAAAAAAGTGTAAGACATCAGCCATCGGGTTTTCAGAGCATCCAGGGAAATCTTGAAGAAGTGGAAAATCCCAAGAGCAGTGAAAAACCTGAAATGAGCTCAGAACATTAGATTTTCAAAGTGTTTCCTAGAAAGGGGGCATAGGCACAAATAAGATAATCATTCAAGTATGTGTTAAGGCAATAGAACCTCAAAATCCAAGGGCTAAAGTATCAAAAACCCAAGCAAAAGAGGGTCCCTACTTTCAGTGGGGCATGTGTGCGAAAACTGCACAATAGGAGCGATTCAGTGTGTTTGGGTGCAAAAGAGGACCATTCCTAGTGTAAAGGTACCCACCCAGATGTGTTGGAATAGTTCATTCGGTCACATGAGCTATAGAAAAAATATTGCACCACTTTGCAACTTTTAACTACTTGCATTTGATAACTTTTTCTCCAAGTGAAAATTTGCCACCACAGGAAAACACCTTTGAGATAACAAAAACCAAGAGAGGTTATTGTAGAGGGGCTGAACACAATCCCACAGGCTCAAATGATAAGTTTCTAAGTGTCATGGTGTCTGAATAACAGCTCGTCAAATATTGCAGCTAGTTTGCACTTTTGACTCTTTAGGGATTTTGTCGGTTGAATGTAGCTCAGAGTGATTCTGCGTGTTTGGATGTCAAAGAGGATCATGCCTAGCATAAACCCACCCATTCAGATGTGTTGGAATATTCCATTTGGTCACACGAGTTGTAGAATGAAAGTTGCACTACTTTGTAACTTTGCACTACTTGCATTTGACACTTTTTCCATCAAGTGAAAACTAGAAACCACAGGAAAACCACTCTAAGATAGCAAAAACTGAGAGAGGTTATTTTAGAGGGGCCAAACATGATCACATAGGCTCATACAATGAGTTCTTAAGTATCATGATTTTTGAGTAATAGACCATCAAAGATCGCTGCCCTTTTGCATTTTGGACTCTTAAGGGATTGATCTAGTTGAACATAGCTCAGAGCAATTTCGCATGTTTGGGTGAAAAAGATGATCATTCCTAGTGTAAACATACCCATTTGGATGCATGGGAACAATTTGTTTGGTCACATGAGTTGCAGAACAAAAGTTGCACCACTTTGCAACTTTACATTGCTTGCAATTGACACTTATTCCATCAAGTCAAAATTGGACACCACAGAAAAATGACTCTAATATAACGAAAAAATGAGATAGGTTATTTTAAAAGTTCCCTATGCGATCTCGATGCCTCAGGTAGAATGCTCGTAACTAACATAGTATCTGGATAACAAGTTGTCAAAGATTGTTGCCCTTTTGCAATTTGGACTGTTAAGGGATTACATTGCTTGAATTACAAATGTTTGAGGGCAACAATAAAATTAAATATTTGAGTAAATCTCATTATAATTTTTTATTTCAATAGACTGTATGCTATATTGATATTGATATATAATCATTAGGTTGATTTTTTTTAATAACTAAAGTTTTTACAATAAGTTAGACTATATGCTAGTTATATTGATGTAGAGCAGGGTATCAAAACACTATAACTCACTCAAATCATGATAATGAAATGAGATAAGATGTAAATGAAAGGTAGTTCACTCCTCCATCAATTTTGATGCACAAATGAGCAATTTTAGTGCATACCAAAATGTATAAGTTGTTGTAGCAACAAAATTCAACATAGGAAAACGCAGAAAATAATGAATCTTTGTTATTCAATCCTCCAAATGTACATCCAACCCTTGTTTCAACCATTACAAAGCATATTTAACCTTTTCCAACCATATCCAACTGAATACAACTAACTTTTAACATCCTAACTATTCAACTTCCCTTTTACATCAAAAATGCAAAAGTTGTTATGCAACTTTTTTACAATTTTTACAACTTTACCAAATTGACTCAAAATGACTGCTCCTAACCAAAGCCGACCCAAAACATTGTAACATGGTCTTAAAGACCTTATTTTAAAATAAAAACATGACCTTAAACATAAAGACACTACATACTAAACCCCTTTTACAAAATGAAGGCCCAAGTGCCTTGCACCATAGGCACATTGCCTTAGGTACTCCATTCTCACAAATTCTTTACAATGTCACTCATACATTCGAGATTCTCTTATAATGTCTACATCATAGGTGCTCATGATGAGGTTAACTTCAAATGAGTAACTTGAGATTCCCTCACTAAGCTTCACACACTCTTTTAGAATGGCTTCAAATCAGAATTGATATTTGTCAAGATCATCAAAATAAGGATGTTGCATTATTTTTTTGGCTGTGATTCTCTTCAATGGCCCATAAATCAACATTTTTTGAAAGGAGAGACAGATCAATTTTTAGTAGTTTACTTACAAATACACAAAGTAAAAGAAGAAAAAGAAAGAGCATCCAGTATGGAAATGAAATGAAAATAGATGGAAGGCACTTACAGACAACAAATCCTTACCATTTGGTTTCAACTCAGGAACAAGAAGGCATAAATCTTGATGCTTCCATTGAGGATAGGCATGCCAATCTCTCAACTCAGTCACTGTTGGTCATACATCTTCACTGGGAGTTCCAAGATACCTATTGCACACAACACCTCTCATGAATAGAATAACTTGAAATTTGAGATGCTCTTATAATGTCTACATCATAGGTGCTCATGATAAGGTTAACTTCAAATGAATAACTTGAAATTCCCTCACCAAGCTTCACACATGTTATAATGGCTTAAAATCATAATTGAGATTTTTTTAGATCATCAAAATAAGGATGTTGCATTTCTTTTTTGGCTGAAATTCTCTTGGATGGCTCATAAATCTGTATTTTGTGCATGGGGACACCAATCAATTTTTAGCAGGTTACTTACAAATAGGAAAAATAAAAGAATATGATAGCATTGGCATCAAAAAAATTAATGTGCATACAAGTATAAATTAATAAGAACCAATGTGCATACTTACAAATTAATCCAACAAACCATCTGGGTCTGCTCTACTCTTTATTGTGTCAACTATTGCCTCATGGTCAGACTCACAGACCTTCCACAAGCTCTTGTTCAAAGGTATACCCCCATATTTGGTCAAACAAACATTGGATGCCATAACAAGGTTTGAGTAATAAAGAATCTTACAATGCGTATCAAAGTCCCGAAACATCCAATATTTAACACTCTTATGTGGGTACCTTCTAAGCCACATTTCAGTAACAACAATTGATCCTTGAGGGTATTTGATGTTTTCTCCATCTATAACTGGGGCTTCTAATTTCTTTTTGGCCTCAACAAAATGACACAAGTAATAGTTTGTTACCTCTTCATTGTCTTCATCTGCAATAACTACATAAATATGCCCTGCATTGATATGTGAGCAAATCTCTTGAAATTAGTCAACATTACAAATACACTACAAAGTAAGATAATAGGAATTTCAAAAACTAAGCAAGTAGATATATTACCTAGTTGAACTAGATCTGATATGTGGTCAAATTCAACCAATGATTCCATCTATGTTAGTTCCAATGCCATCAAAGGGAAATATGTGTGAAGTGGGCTAAGATAAATTTTCAACACACTCCCTTGACTCACAATCATTCCAGGCTTGCATTGTACATGAAGAACAAAATAATGCCATCTTCTATGTATTGATAATCCATGAACCTGCAACTGAGCTAAGGAAAGACTGTAGCACTTGATCCTATTAGTGTACAAAAATCCTCATATGGTGAAATGTTAGTATTATCCATCAATCAAAAAAATCTATGAACTGAAGACATACCTTCATTAGTTGGACCCATCAAAGCATTACACCACTCAACAATTGATTTTTCATCTGTCAACTTTGCATTGTCTTTATACTTTAACTCTTCTTGTGCTAATACTCTTTTCACACATTCTCCTACACCATCATGCTCCCCCTTTCCATGCTCGACCTCACAAAAGTTCCACATATGTTGAACACCTGTAATGACATGCATCTTGCTCGACCAATAGAGCATGTGCGAGTTCTTGAACTATGTTGCACAGTTATCCAACCATATTATATGTCAACCGTATGCTATGCCCCTCCAAGCCAAATCACTGTAGAACATCTGGAAGCAACCTTGCACAAACTCTAGAGAATGTGTGTGATCATCACTAATATAAATTGATACTCCCTCAATACCTTCCTTTGGTCCTCTGTACTATTAGCTACATGAATGAATGCTTTGTGAAAAAATATTGAAACCTATGTGGAGTTATAATATTGTGACTACACCTCACACTATGGCTATAGAGTGTAGTTCTCTACAAGGTCAACCATTGATACTATGTTGCCAATTGGAAAGGTGTCCTTGCATATAAGATTGAATTGTGTGTCCAGCCATTGGGCTCTATGGGTATGCCTTGCATACTCATACACTATATTGTCACAAAACATGGACATAAATTGATACACTGGAATCTTCTGAATAACCAAATCACACCTTTTTGCTTGAGACCCATCTTTTGTAACGTATGCCACTATTTTATACTTCTTGAACTCTACTAGTTTTTGTCCCACTTCATCTGTGATTTCTATATGTTGACATAATGGCATACATTGCAAGCCACCGCAATGCTCACATGAACCATCCAAGCATATTTTCCAGTAGAATATTTGGCTACCCTCTATTTCACATAAAAAAATTTATAAGAACTCTTTTGAAGATGGTGGGGCTTCTATGCAACAATCCTGCAAAACACCGTTATTATGAAAATTTAAACATATAGAATGATAAACATCATAATGGTTAGATAATTCAATATGTAGTCTACAACAACAAGTAGTGCATGTGTGATTTATCTTGACATAAAAAGGTTTAAGCATTTCAAAAAATATTTGACAAATACTAATTTGAGGATAATCCTATTGAAATTTATGAAAAAATTGGGTTTGAGTCATATCCAAAAAATGCTTTAGATGTGGCTCATGGTTCCGACTACCAATTCTCCTTCTTACCACATACCTTTGATTCGAAAATGGCCTTGTGTTATTCTTCCAATACTCTTCAATTAGTGTTCTCAATGCTTCAATAACTTTTTTATCTTTTCATGGCAGTCTCGCCAAGAATTCCCATAATTCATTTGAATCAGTGCCCTCAATTCTTTGCCACCTTTGAATGGCTCTTGATAAGTTTTTTCTACTAATTCTCATTGGTTCACTCGTCTTTCTAATGAGACGAGCTCTCTTTGTTTGACTACTTACCAAATTTGATGTAATGACATGTTGGGTGACATTACTATCCTTTGAGCGTGAGGTCTTACCTACACTTTCATAAGCATCCATTAGATTCTTCACAATAGTGTTTTCACTTGATGTATTCGATGTTCTCAACCCAAGAGTCTTCATGATGTTTTTATACTTTATACCCCACATCATTTCAACAAATAGTTGACATCTTGTGGTCTCATTTATCCTTTCAAAGAATGATTTCCAAATGTTATCGACATATCTTCTACAAGTGTGTGATGGAATCTTACCTTCCATGTGCTGCAAAATATCCTCATCAATATTAATCAAATACTTTGGCTTTCTACACAAAATTCTAGGTGGTGGTCTCCTAGGTACATACATCTCAACATTGAAAATTTCATCAATATTTAATTGAGGTGGACTAGATTGTGTACCTTTGATTGAGGGTGGAGTAGAAGACATACCTTGAGGTTCACATGGGGATGATGGCATACCTTCTTCATCAAGTCTGAGTGATGATGTACTCTCAACTTGAGATTCGGTGGATGGTGTCCAACCATATTCACTTGTGGTAGATGGTGTCCCTTCATATTCACTTGTGGTAGATGGTTTCCTTTCATATTCACTTGCGATAGAGGGAGTGTCTCCAACTACAGTATCTGAATCTGTCTTACCATGATGCTTTCGCATTCGTGCCCTTTGTGTTGCCAATGCTTGTTCTTTGTTTCATGGTTGAGGTTCCTCTTCAATTGGCTTGTTTTCTTCAATCGTATCCAATTTCTTCTTTTCACAATATGTCACCACCTATTCTCTCTCCTTTTATTTTTTGGTTTCATACTCTTCATCTATTAGTTTATTCCTTGTTTGTTTTCTTGGTATGGTAGATAATTTTACCTGTAGCATGGTAATTCGATGAATATTAGTTCCTAAAAAATGTATCCATTCAAATAAATGAAATATATGGCATTCAAGGCTT
The DNA here is from genome assembly GCA_007258455.2 of Sequoia sempervirens. NCBI lineage: Eukaryota > Viridiplantae > Streptophyta > Pinopsida > Cupressales > Cupressaceae > Sequoia > Sequoia sempervirens. The sequence goes on from VDFB02000017.1 coordinate 171,014,459, forward strand.
CATAAAAAATACTTACAATCATCCTGTAGAAGAGTATTTCTAGCATAGACAAAGGTCGCGTGAATTTTTTTGCTGGAATGACTTAAAGAAATGTGGTAATGTGGCATGTCATGATTGCAAGATAGGCTCAAAATGGAAGCATGGACAAGCCATGTGAATTCAAATTCCTTGGCAAGATAGTGGAGAATTATAAAGCTAGCTCACTCACTAGCCTTCCAATGCTCCACTTACATCACCATGAGACCCCATTTCTATGAGGCATACACTTCCCCTACCTTCTCAACCCTACTGCATTGGCAGGGTAGTGAGTGAGCTCACTATCTTGCCAAGCTCACTAGCTTGTCAATACTACCACATTTTGCATACATTTATACGAAAACATTATTGTCAAACAATTCAAATGCTTTTTCCATGCTTCTATTTTGAGCCATGATTGCAAGATAGGCTGCAGCTTTCCCCATGTTGCTAACTTAGCCTTGAATAAAGAGTCTTGAAACAGTGAAGAGAAGGGTTAGAATCCCTTGTAGGTAGACTAGCCAAGTAAAAATTTAAAATATATCACAACATAAGTGATGAGGTAGGTTTAGTGATGAGGTAAATTTAGAAATAGAGATGAAAACCAAAATAGTTTCAAAGATCTATCAATGTGGGAGGAGTATATTCTAAGTTTTTAGAGACATGTATGGAAAATTTGGTAGCATAGACAAGGCAATCAGCTGCTTGGTATAACTATTTGACAAAATACCTCAATGAAAGCTTTGGAGAGTGGTATGCACATCCATAATAAAGGATTGAGAAATTATGTTTTATTTTACTTCCTTATAACTTATGTCATATATATGTGTATACAAAATGTGGAAGCATACACAAGGTAAGTCAATTGTTAAATAAAAAAATGCCTCAAAGAGATGTGATTTAAAAATGTAATTGGCAAGTGTATAGAATTGTGTAATTTAAAATGTGAATTGACAATATAAGGTTATAATGACAAACAAACAATGACCAACATGGAATATGTAAAATAAAAAAAATGAAAGCAAGCCATAATAGAATGAAAGAAAATGTGTAAAGACTTCACATACCTAAAAAACTAGAGTTTCAAATGGAGGATTTCTACCCAATTATGTAGCCTTTTCTTCTTCTTTCTTCAAACTCCTCAACAATTTGACTTTTTCAAAATCTTGTTCCTCTCCAAACTTCAATTGTATATCACTTTTGAATGGAATTCAGACTTGAATTGATATTATATTCCTTTCAACGTGAAAAATCTGCTATTTCATGCAAAGGTGGTGGAATGTGAAAACCATGCATGCACACTTCACAACATTATCAAAAAGCTACTTTTTGCCAGAACACACACAAAACCAAGAGAATATGCAGAATTTGGGCCTTGAGATCATGGGTATATTGAGTTTTTTACCGTTTTGAGAGCAAGCCAAAATGCACTCACGTTATAACATGCTCCCATTATAATGCAAGTGTGTTATTTCTTGCTAAAAATAGCCATATCTCTACTACTTCAAAACATGCTCACATTACGAGAAAGTTGATTTTTTTATAAATTTATTTTCTCCCTTTGTATATACCCTCTACCCTCAACCCAAAACCCTTAATCCCTCTACCCTTAAACCCTCAACCCTCTACCCTCAACCTAAACCCTTAAACCTATACCCTCAAACCCTAAATCCTCTACCCTCAATCCTAAACCCTTAAACCTTCTACCCTCTATCCTCAAACCCTAAACCCTCAACTCTAATACCCTCTACCCTATACATTGGACCCTCAACCCTAATCCTTCAACCATATGTACCCTCAACCCTAAACCATTAAACCTTCTACCCTCTATCCTCAAACCCCTAAACCCTCAACCCTGATACCCTCTACCTTATAAATTGGAGCCTCAAACCTAATCCTTCAACCATGTGTACCCTCAACCCTAATTATTCAACCATATATTTAGGTTTTAAATCCTAAACCATCAACCATCAACCCTATAGGTCTCCTAACCCTATACCCTCAACCCTTTTTTATAATTCCTAATTATATCTCTCCTCTCTACTCCCTACCCTTAACCCTTTATACCCTCTATCCTCTCTACCCTCCATCTCTCTCCCACCCTCCCTCCATCTCTCCTCTCTCTGGGCATCTCCCTCCCACCCCCTCTCCCTCTCTCTCAATCCCTCTCACCTCTATCTCTTTCCCCCACCTTTTATCTCTCTCCCACTCCCTCCCTCTCTCTCAAGTATCTCCCTCCCACCCTCTCCCTCTCTCAACTCTCTCTATCACTCCACTCACCCTATATCTCTCCCCTCTACCCTCCACCCTTATACTTTTATCTATCTCCCTCCCTCTCTCTCTCTATCTCAAGTCTCTCCCTCCGACCCCCTCTCCCTCTCTCAAATCTCTCTCTCTCACTCACTCACTCCTATCTCTCTCCCCTCTACCCTCCACCCTTAACCCTTATACCCTCTATCTCTATCCAACACCCTCCCTCTCTCTCTCAAGTCTCTCCCTCCTACCCCCTTTCCCTCTCTCAAGTCTCTCTCACTCACTCCTATTATCCCTCTCAAGTTAGGTTGTTGATTTCACTAAATTGGCAAGCTAGTGGGCCCACTAGGTTTCCAATTTCACCCACTAGCTTGCCAATTATATGAAATTGGAAATGTAGTGGCCTATTTCAAACAATGGGTCCAAGAAATGGGGTTTCCCGGTGATGCCATTTCTTGGACCTAGGCCACTACATTGTCAATTTCAACAAATTAGCAAGCTAGTGGGTGAAATTGGAAACCTAACTTGGCCTATTTGAAAAAATGGGTCTAGGAAATGGGGTCTCCCAGTGATGTAAATCACCAAGAGACCCCATTTATTGGACCCATTTTTTCAAATAGGCCACTAGATTGCCAATTTCACCAAATTGG